>VUYV01000004.1:6082246-6255422 GCA_008711295.1 Anarhynchus alexandrinus
CCGCGGGCTGCGGCCCCGGGCCGCCGGGTGCTTCTGCCGGCGCGCCAGAGCGGTGCCCCGGGACCCCCGGGTCCGTCTCGCCGGCGGCGCCCCCAGCCTGGCACCGGGCTCCGTTCGCTGTCCTGGTTATTGGTGTTTTATAGAAAATGGGTTGTTTTCATAGAGCTACTTTCCCTGCTGGGTTGCTGTGGCGTGCGTACATCTGTGTGTGTCTGTCTGTGCTCCACACAGAGACACAAAAGGACTTTGAACCCAAAATACGCGAATGTTTGGGAATGGTTTGTACAGGAGAAAACCATTCTTCACCACCTTGGTCATTAAAAGGTGTTTTGTGACAAGGATAACAAACCATCTGACATTGGCTGGATTTTGCCAAGGTGTAAGCAGCCTAAATTGTGGTCGCTTTTGTCAGTAATTCCTCTTTGTGACCTGCTGTGTAGTTTTTATTTGCCGTACAGTGGCTGGTCTTTTAGAAGTTTTATTGTAAGCTTTATTATATGGAAAAGCTTTTAAAATCAATAACAAATCACAGCGAAGGTATTAATCTTTGTTTGGTGGAGGTTTCCCTTTTAGAAATGTGCTCCAGGTTTCTGGCTCCTTCACGGCTCACCTACATAAGGGTCACCTACATAATTGTCTAGTCCTGTGTGTCTTGAGCCGTTAGCAGCCTCAGTAACGTTTTGGAGAGGACTGGTGGTATTGCTGGGTGACCAGGGCCATAGCAGTTACACAAGTACTCTCTGGAGATATGGGAGGAATGTCACTCAAAATGTTTGTGTTCAAGTAAAAATGCAATTAAAATATTCCTGACTTGACATTCTTCCCACAATCCCCCCTTTTTTGCTAACTGGAGATTTCTTGTTTTTCTTTAGTAAATAGGAACCATAACATTTCGTAAGCTGAATTTAGCTGTCAGTAGCTATTTGAACAAAATTTAAATTCTTGAAGTGACTATGTACAACAGCTTCTGTCAGATTGTGTTAGTTGGCTGGGTCTATACCCAAAGGTAAGATCTGAATGCCTGGAGAATCATTTGCAAATTCTGTAAACTGCGTTTGGAAATCCTCCCCTTGACTCACCACAGGAGAAGGCAGCATTGAACTGCAGCCCAGGCCACGTTCTGACTGCCAGCGCGTGCTGTAATCGGTAGTTCAGGCACTGTACAGTGATACGTACTTGTTGCTCTGCAGACAAGTAAACAGTAATGATGTAATTTAATTGAAAAAAAAAAATCTGAATTTGATACTGCATTCTAACTGAAGTTATTGAAACTTAAATGGGAGTAGGTCCTTGAAACGAAATACATGGTATGAAAGTCCAGACTGTAATTTACAGAGCAAAATGCTCCTCTGAGTACTAGCTCACTTATTAAAGCAGAGGCCAAAGAAGCATTTCCATTAAAAGGGACAGTGATCTTAAATCACTTGTCTTGCTGAATATTATCTTCTTCCATTATTGTGCTGGTGTATCAGTGCTACTAAAAAAAAATTGATAATAAAAAAGCTGTTAAACAGATCACTTCCTATTCACAACAGCTGGATACCTGGTTGTATTTCGTTGTCTCTGATTCTGTGTGTTGAAGTTGGGCTGGTGAGTAGTCTGTCAGCACTACTTGCTTTTTGACTAATATTTCCAAAGCTGTAAGAAATGTTTGTAAATTTACTACACTTTGTTTATAGAGGATGCGGCTCCTTGGTGATTACAACTTTGGCTGCGAGCTGTTTTCATGATATCCTGGAATTACTGGCTGCCTGCTGCACACCAACAGCTGTACAGCTGAGAACTGTGCTCCTGGGTAACATATTGATGCTATTGTTGCTGATGGAGAGAAACAGGACTTGGTAGTTCACTCCGTGGCAAGTTATTTGGAAGAAGAACTTTCCAGGGATCTGGATCATTTTTACCATGGACTCCTCGTCTGTCCAGCAGGATGTTCACTTGGAGAACAGAAGCAGTAATGGGGCCCCTAGCAGCTCTGAAGAATTTCTGGATTGTAAAGCCAAGTCAGATTTGTCAGTTGCAACAGATGAAATTAACAGTAAGTTACTTCATATGAACCAAATCATTTCCTAGCCTTACCCAGGCTTCTCTACAACTACTTATTTTGATGTTCAGGTGATGCTGAAGGACTTTTTTCCTTGAGGTCTGGAATTTCTTGTTCAGCTGTTTTAAGCAAGTTTGGTAAAGGTGGCTCTGTGTATAGGAAAACTGTCTCTTTATAGGAAAACTTACTCTTTTAAAAACAAAACCAAACTATTAGCTTAAGTGCTATCTGCTGTCAGTTGAGTATGTGCTGCTCATGGTGGTACTCTGTATTCTGATTGTGTTTCCATGAGTGCATACCTGAAATACACTTGAACTAATAGTTCTCAAATGATTGCTGCGGAGTAAGCCTATGACTGGAGTACTTTATTCTGGCAAGAGAAATTTTCCTTATAAATTAAATCAATCAGGCAAAAATCAAAATGTACTCAAAAAGTTTCTCTAAACTTCCATTTATGGAAGAGAGATGCTGGCATGTACTCCCCAAATTATTTCAAAATAACTTTTATCTGTAGACAAGCTCCGTAGTAAAATAATTGTGCAGCTGTTTACAAGAAACTTAAGAGAGAGCTGATATGAGTAGATTACAGAATCAAACTTAGGTTGGAAGGGATCTCTGTTGGTCGTCTAGTCCAACCTCATGCACAGAGCTGACCTAGCTTTGAAGCTAGATTAGGTTACTCAGGACCTTCTCCCATTGAATTCTGAAAATCTGGAATGGGTAGAGAGGCTGTTGAACCTCCCTGTCTGTATTTAACTGCTTTCATTGTGAAAATCTTTGCCTTGTGTTGAATTGAAATATCGATATTTCCACTACAGGTATCTAAGGATGTGTTGCTGTATAAGGACATAGTGGTAGATGGGTGGAGTGGGTGTATACGTTGCGGCTGTGTAGATACACAAAAGTATACAGGTTCCTTACGTAAAAGGAGGTGATCATGTGATGAAGTTGTTAGCCTTCCGCCCTCCTCTTGTACCACAGATTTGTCATCTTGTCACGGGCAGGAAAGTGGAGTCCTGAGACTTTATTTGCATTTCTGACACTGCCCATTAGCAGACTGGCAGAGTGTAGTTATATGATGATTCATTGATCTTTTATGAAGTTCAAGATCACACGTTCCTGTCTTGTGCTGTGTTGGACATTGTGGACAAGAAATTGAATTGTGGCTTATAAATAGGTGGTGTGTCATTCCATTGTTTTCAGTGTAATTGCATCTCCTCCCCGCCCCCCCGTTCTAAAAAGACCACAGTTGTATTGACACTACTGCAATTAAATTACTTTAGTTCAAGGCAGCATTTGGATTCTGAGTGTCTCGTGGCTTCAGGAAGTTGCCAGGAAACCATTCCTCCAGAATTTTGTTCCAGCATCTCTTTTGTATATGTATACCACTCACAGTTTCGAAGATAAAAATGTAAATAAAGTATAAACCTGATGCAGTAATAGCTGCAGTTTCTGAAAGATGGGCAGAAACAATATTTCTGAATGTGCGAGGTACCTTCTTATTTTCTTGTGGCTATTCTTAGCACTAACATCTCTTTTAAATCCAGTTTTGACAATCTTTTAGTTTTAGAATGCCTTAAACTCTGACTTTGGTTAGTCATTAAAAACGCAGTCCTGTCCTTCTTTGCATCCTTGTTGCACCCATCCCTTCTGTCGTGCCTGCAGGTGTTTTTGTGACTGCATGCTGAATTAAATCAGAGAACTGATTCAGGCTAAAATGGCCTCAAAATGTTCTCTGCATGACAAATAAGATACTGAAAGTTTTTTTAATTCCAGTCTTGGAGAGTTCATGGGTTTTGGCAACCTAAGTTTGAAAACTTTTTATTTGCACCCACATTCAGTTTCCTCATTCAGTTTCCTCTGAGCTGGTTCACTGTACAAACATCTGTGCTAGCTTACAGGAGGATGTGCCACAGAGGTTGAAACAAATGGTTAGGGGTGGAAATTTATCTTTTCCTCTTTAAATTACTCTGAAGTTAAATTTGACGGCACTTAAAAGGAAACCTTTTGCTTTCTTCAATGACAAAAGGGAAAACAATTAAAAAGTCCTATCTTCCTACCTGTAACTTTTTCCCATGTGACTTACTTAATTTCAGGATGCGCTTTAATGTTCATCACATACATGAATGATAATAGCTTTATTTTTGAATTGTTTTGCTTTCAGAAGTTCATAGTGATTCATTATATGGGGGGGAAATGTTTAATAGGAATATGTTAATGGACTGGTCTAAATCAATAATTAAAGTTTTATTGAATTGTTGTAGTCAACTTCCTGGCTGCAGAATATTTCTGCATGGGAATCTTAGAAACACTTAATTTTGGGAGGATCTCTTTCTCAGTTCTGGTTTATTTGTTGGTTTGTTTTCTATTTCCCCCCTCATCATCTTTGAGCAGACTTAAAACCAAATGTTTGTTCAAGTCTTTAGCTCTGAGAGGAGGAAAAAATAGAAAGAGGAAACTTGATTTTTCCACTTAAAAATATTTTGTGATCATAAATGTTAAGTATTTTCAAACATCTTTATGAAAAAAAAATGAAATCTTCCAGTGAGTTCCAGTTACTCCAGTGATACATGGTTTGGGGATGAACAGGAAGACAGTGGCTATTTCAGTACCCTGCTCATTTGAGATCTATAATAGTGCATTTAAAGTTAGATACACAGTTTTGTTGCAACAGCAGTTTCGTAAGTGTAGTCCCCAACCGAGTGAAGTAGAAATGTGTGAGTGATTCAAAATACAAACCTGTGAAGTGTTGAACTGGTTTTGAAGATGCATTTGCTCTGATGGAAAAGAAAATATTAGTAAGTGGGGATAAAATTGGTATTAAAGTGGTTCTTGAATTGCCTTTTAATTGGTAGATTTATTATTTTGATACATGTGAGCTATGCTACTGTATTCTTGATGAAGACATCCTATTTGAAAAAAATTTAAACTTGGTTTAAAATTGAGAAACTCTGCTTGGCCCAGGCTGGAAGTGGGATGGTGGGTGCTTTCTCCCCAGTGCCCAGCAGCATGCTAAATAGCTGAATCATTCAGCACAGGCCTGCAGTTGCCGAGTCTTATTTGTAGTAGGTTGCCACTCAGTGTGACACAGATCACATTGCTTACATTCGGTGCCTTGTGCTTCTAAACCTAACAAGATTTAAAAACCCGTGTGAGGTTTTGAAGATATTTTATGATCACTTTTGAGGACCTGCTTGAAGGCACAGTAGTAAAGCAAGTTAAAGGTACTTGTTCTGGTCTTTTTAAATGAAGACTCAAAAATTCTTTATAAAATTCCTTCTGCCAGTTGCTGTCATTAGCAATTTCTGTATTCTTACAGTCTAAACGCAATAGTGGTAGCATTGTCTTTGGGTGGAAGTGTAAAGATAAATGGGGTGGCTTACAGTGTAGCTCACTGAAACTTTCTTTTCCAGCTACCAGTATTAACATCAATGAAGTGCCAAATGAAGAGGGAAGTTTGGAGATAAACAGTAAGGTGGACGGCTGCCAGAATGGGCCAGAGTCGCTCTTCCCTGACTCTCCTGTATCTTTTGACCCCACCAGCAGTGCACAGGGTCAAGAGTCGTCCCCAGGTGTGACTGGTTTCCATGACAGCCTAAGGAAGTCTCAGGGAACTAGTGCTGAGGGCATAGTTCTTAGAAAAGAAGCTTTGCAGTCTCTCAAACTAAGTCTTCCCATGCAAGAAACTGAATTGTGTAAGCATCTGTTTACGGTGGTGCCCCTGCTTTCTCTTGCTGCATAAAGCTTCTAACTCTGAGCTTGGCTCTAGAATCCTATAAAATCATTTAAGCTTGGACTAAACTTCCTTTTTGCAGTAAGCTTTGACTTTGAACTACAACTCATTTTCTTTCAGTAAACCACCCTCTGCTGCAGCTAAGGCACGTGCCTTACCATTTAAAAATTGTTCTTACGCTGGAGGGGAATTTGTGCTTTCTGGGGCTGAAGCTATTCTAATCTTCTTGATTATTAGGAGTAACAGGTGACATTAAAAAAACCCAAACAAACAAAAACCAGCAGAACGAGGTGATTTTAAGCTAAGTAATAAAGAGGGGAAGAGAAGAGCAATAAAAGGGAGAGAAAGGGGAAGCCTTTATATTAAGGTGTCTAATGCTGCAGGAGTCTTCAGAAATGTTTTTAAAAAGCCTTACTAGAGGAAAGATCTAATGTGAGTTAACAAAAAGAAAGAAAATGTTTCTAGGGAACATCTTTCTCAGACCTGTAGGGTCAGAGTAGACTGTGTAGGTCTTGCTTAATTTTATAATTTCAGTACTGTCAGAAGTGTAGGACAGGTGAGATTAAATGACAGCAATAGTTTTGTTCTTGCTGTATAATCTATTGTCATATATACCTAGAGGAACTACAGCATTTGCAAACTGAACAACAGAAATACACAGACTTTATCAATGCTTACACAAGGATACATTAGAACAGGGTATTCTGAGGTGCATGCGAATGGGCTTTCCTTGCATTCCTTGCTTAAGCATGAAGCATGTTGCTGATGGTAGAAGGGGCTTTTTCCTTTTGCATCAGATTTGCCTGTGTTGGAGTTTCCTGCTTGACCGTAAAGACACCTTTCACTTACAGGCTCAGTAGAGTCTTCACTCCCATTGGAGAAAGAAGAACAAATAAGACTTCAAGCAAGAAGACGACTAGAAGAACAGCTCAAACAATACAGAGTGAAGAGACATCAAGAAAGAGTGAGTACCACACAACAGATCTTCTACATTCGGTGTCTTGTTGAGAACCTTGAAAACTTTATCCTTTCTGTACTCAAAATAACTGTTGTCTCTACTTTAAACGTTCAGTAGTTTTCTCAAATGTGAGAAACCATTTTTTTTCTTCTGGATGTGCAAAATTTGATTCTCTGTTACCTCATCAGTAACGTACCGTTTTGTGCTACTTAAAATGGGGGAGGGGGGGGACAAACCCAAAACTTAAGTAACCTAAATGTTCAGTTTTTCCTATATTTTTTCAGTTAGCTTTTGGAGTCTACCTTCATAATTTTCAACATGCATATATTGAGCCTTGATAGTATTGATTGCTGATGTAATTTACCTTGTTTATGAGATGATGCATATATTTAAATATTAATGTAAAAGTTTAGAGTGTTAGGTATGAAGTTCTACAGTAAAATTAGTCTTTGATGCCAGTTCAAATGCAACATTCTGGAATTTATTGTTGACTCTTTGCTTCTTTTAGTCTAATCAGTCTACATCCAAAAACCGGCCCTCCAGCACCCTAGATCCTGAGCTGATGTTAAATCCAGAAATCTTGCCAAGAGCTAGCACTGTAGCAATGACAAAAGAATACTCCTTTTTGCGGACCAGTGTCCCCAGGGGGCCAAAACTGGGTAGCCTGGGACTTCCAGCATCCTCAAAAGAGAGAAGAAGTTCAAAATCTAAGCCCGGTAAGATCCGGTCCTTGGCTGACTACAGAACTGAAGATCCAGGCTCTAGAAATGCTCCTGGGAATTTTGTGGCTACCGATCTGTCTGGTGGGACTCTGAAGCAAAGCAGAAGCGGTCCAGCATCTGTTGTTTCTGAGATTAGTCTGCCCTCTGACATGGATGACAGAATAGAGAATTCCTCCTTGGCAGGAGATAGCGTTTCAGAGATTGATGGGAGTGAAGCGGGAATGAGGCTGGATGGAAATGAGAGTGACAGCTCTACCTACAGCAGCGTGTCGGGAAAAGGGCTGTATAACAGTTTACAGAATGCAGAAGGCAAACAGGGTGTTCCATATACAATAAACGGTCAGAAGATACATCCTGATGCAATGGGGCAATTTCCTTCCATCAGTGAGGTGCTACAGGCTGCGGCAGTGGAGCATCAAGCCCAAGAGCAAGAAGTTAACGGGGAAGTACGGAGCAGGAGAGACAGCATTTCTAGCAGGTAAGATAGATCACCGTACAGTGAGGCTATTATTAGGCATTATACTTTCTTGGAATAGGTAGCCTATTACTCTTACCTTCTACTAACTTTGGATCCAGTTTTAACTTACGTTCATTGTGATCAAATCTGTCGTTAACTTATGGATTCTAAAAGAAACTGAAAGGTCACTTCACTTGAGTACCTATTTGCTAAGTGTATCTTTTAAGAAAGATATTTTTGCTACTGACGCTGTGTTTTAAATGTTGTGCTAGCAGTTCCTTCTATCTGGATTTACTTGGGAAGCAGGCATTTGTTCACCAAATCACTGATGTGGCATTGGTCTTTAAAGTCTGAAAGCGTAGCCATAACTGACTCAGTGATATTTATTATTGTCCTTTTCCTGATCTACACACATAACCTTTCCGATCTCAAATAGTTATGAAACGCCAAGAGTCTTGTCCTAGATACACTTATCCTCTTCAGCTCTTTAGAATGAGACTGACTTAGTCTCACAAGCTTACGTGCATATGGTAGGTATTAAACTGTGATTCAGCAAGCGAGTGGATGGCTGCTGAAGCCCTTAACAATGCAGTTGTGGTTTTTGTCAGTTGTCTGCAGATGCATGCTTTATACATGCTCATTTTGAAATTACCTTTTTTTGTTTTATCTTCATTGGAGTAAAGTGTAGCGCCCTGAAATGTTAAGGTAAAAATCAGTTGTCAACAATTATTCCAGCTTAGACTTAATTCTTTCAGTAACAAGAAAGAGGAGAAGGTCTTTCCCTTTTTCTCTAGACTCCTTGGCTGTGCATCAGGGAAGGACCATAAGGAATCCCTTATACCAAATACCTGTTTTTCCTTCTTTTGCAGAAGCTGTTGGTATTTCTCAGGCACATTAAAGTACACGATTGCGGACAATAGTTGTGGAGGTTTTGTGCTCGCATTATGTCCATTTGCCTGCTTGAAAAAGGATATTGCAGATACAGAATATAATGAAGTCAACCATGGCACTTCAGTAAAATCACAAATATATGGGTGCCACACTAGATTCTAGTTGCTGCAAATACAGGAAACTAACGTATAAAACCCTAGCGTGAATATAATTTCTTTATCTCTTTGGATGGTAACAAAGGGTCTTTCAGTGTGTTCTGGATCCATCATAAAGCCAGAAAAAATGTCCTAAATTCTAGGTCACACATGGACTCTGAGTACCTCTTAATTTTAGCTTCACTTTCTTCAACTAGGTGAGAGGTGTATTCTAACCCTTTAACTGTGTATGTGATGTCTCTGTCTCCAGTGTTTCTATGGAAAGCTCTATCGCGGGAACTCATGACGAAATGTTGCAGGTTCTGAAGGAGAAGATGAGACTTGAAGGGCAACTAGAAGCACTCTCACTAGAAGCTAATCAGGTAGAAAATGAATTTGAATTCATCTATTTAGCAAATCATATTAATATATTAATTAATTTTCAAGAGCCTCCTGCTCATTACTTGTGGGAATTGTGTTTTGTAAAAACATTGTTGAATTAGGTTATACGTTAGGAAACTAACGTATAAAACTTTACAAGGTACTTTACAAGGATGCTTAAGAGGATAAATATAAAGTTAGTAAAGTCTTCAGAGGGTTTAAAAAAAAATGGTTTTTTTGAAAAAAGAAGTAAAATTGGAAGTGAGATGATAAATCCAGAGTAATGCTAGCGATGTCTATATAGCTGTATTTTCTCTTTGTATTGATTGATGGTATAACACTTACAATAGAAAGTGTTCTTCCTTGAAGTGTGGAAACATGCATCTTATTAAATATCCTGACATGGTTACTGACATATAGTGCTATATACATCTTGTCTGTACTTTCCTCTGTATTCTTTGACTATTTGAAATACCTGCTAGGTGAGATGTCACTTTCCAAAAGAATTTTTTACAAGCAAGTGGTCTTTGCCTTAGCAAAGCCACTTTGCTGAGCATCTTCTTTAGTCAGCCATAATGTATTTTCTCTTAAAACTTCCATATTTTTTTTTTGGGACACATTCAGGCTCTCAAAGAGAAGACTGAGCTACAAGCCCAACTTGCAGCTTTGAACATGAAGCTTCAGGCACAGATGGAGCACAGCCAAAACAGCCAGCAGAAGCAGGAATCTCTGAGCTCAGAAGTGGCCACATTAAAGCAGTCTTGCTGGGATCTGGAACGAGCAATGGCTGACCTGCAAAATACTTTGGAAGCAAAGAATGCTAGTTTGGCTTCTTCAAATAATGATTTGCAGTTAGCAGAGGAGCAGTACCAAAGACTCCTGCTGAAGGTTGAAGATATGCAAAAAAATGTTCTCACCAGAGACAGCACAGGTGGGATGTAAATGTCAATCTTTAAAATTTGTTATTCCATAAATGATTTTATTTCAACATAATTCTGAAGTCCTCAAGCAGGAAGGAATTTTAGATTGTGTTTCGTTGATGTCATACTAATAAAATGGTGTGAATTTTATGATTGTTTTTTATTTTTGTCACAAAAGTGCCACAATTTGCAAGCTGCCACCGCCGGCCTGGAGAGGGAGGTGTAAATATTTAGTCTCGTAACTGTTTGAGAGTGGACTAATGGTTTTTAGAAAATTGTACAAATATTGGTTTGTAATGATGACTCTACGTGTCAGGATATCTGCTTCCTGGTTTTTAATTAGTTCATATTTTCTGCCACTTAAGGAACTTTGAATGCTTAAAGAAGTGATTCTTTTCTTTTAATTTTGTCCTGCTTATGCTTTGCATTCTAGCACTTCCCCTCACTTTTGCAGGAAAAACTAATCTTTATGCAATTAGACATACATGGTTTTGTTCAAAAAGAAAGGAAAAAAAAAAAAGAACAAGCTATGAATATAGCAATAATCCTTGAAAATGTGTGCATAAAAATAGAACAATGGAGTACGCTAGTCCGCATTCTTTATTTTTCTTTAGTTCATGATCTGCGACAGCAGTTGGCTTCCTTACAGAACCAGCTTCAGAAGGTGCAGTTGGAACGCACCACACTGACCAATAAGCTAAAGGCGTCTGAAACAGAAATCACATCGCTCCAGAATGTGCGGCAGTGGTACCAGCAGCAGCTCGTACTAGCACAGGAGGCCCGTGTCAGGCTGCAGAGTGAGATGGCCAATATACAGGTATTATGCTTACTTGCACATGGGAGGCCTGAGAATATGTTCTTTTTTATGTTAGTTTTATCCAAAGGATATTGTTTATGGGATTGGACAAGGCAGCCAGTCTCACTTGTGTATTCTTCAGGTGGAGAGCAGGCAGGGATTGTGTTTTGTTTTTCATCATGAGGTGTTTGTTCACATTAAGGCTAAGGCATAAATTTAACCAAAGCACTTGCCTTCTGTGGATGAAGATCTGTAGTGCTTTGAAAGTCATAGTGGAGATAAGGCACAGATAGATCCAACGTGATGATTTTTTTCTGAAACTCTTAAATTTGTTGGCCAAATTTTGACTGTTGGTATTAATCAGTGATTTTTTTTTTTCCCCCTTCCTTTAGGCTGGGCAAATGACCCAAGCAGGTATGTTGGAACATCTCAAACTAGAGAATGTGGCACTGTCTCAGCAGCTGACTGAAACCCAGCACAGATCCATTAAAGAAAAGGAACGTATTGCAGCACAGCTGCAAAATATTGAGGTATGGTTGTAGATGGTCTTCATGAATTATGTTCTGCCTAGGTTGTGTATTTCGGTTTTGCAAACTCAAGGATATTCTGACAAGGTAACAATTGAATTGTTATTAATTGATTCAAATGGTGCATTATAAAAACGGTAAATATTTCAGACCAGATAAATTTGCATGACGTTACAAACAATAAGAGGGAGCAAGGCCATATGTTTCCCATTCCAGGGGGATACTTGCATTTTCAGGTCTGGTGTTTGTTTTTGATTTAATTTTAAAGGTGGATGTAAATGTTCTCCTTTGCCCATTCAGGAACTTTTTAAAGAGAAAACTTATTGGAAGTTGGACTAAGTCAGTAAAGTGTTTCTTAAATGTGCAAAATTGCTCGGTACTCACGTTTGTCCTTCCTGTACTCCAGTAAGAAAAGATAAGCAAAATCTGAATTGCAGTATGCTCACTTTCAAAGTACTTAAAAGCTTAAATCCCATTGAATTTCAGTGACGCTCCTGCTTCTAAGTCTCAAAGGGCAGTAAAGCAGCAGGTCAGTGGAAGCACCCTGTCACTGTTCACTGTGCAGGTTGTGTTGTTGGAAGTGGTNAGTTGGAATTGACAATAAGTTGGAATTCAGATTGTCACAAGTATACAAGACATTCACTGTTGTTCTAAGGTCTCTTAAGTCACCCATTCTTAAGTATATGAATGGGTGACTTCAGTAAAGACATACAGCTGTGTGAAGGCAGACATCAGAATTATTTTTGCTTGTGTCTTTTCTCTTGAAACCTTCTTGATAATTCACCTTTTTCTTTTTCTCTTTTTCTTTTTCCTGCCTCTTCCCCTCCATGGAAATTGTAAAAGTTGATTCCTTGCTTTTTCTGTGCAGGCTGACATGTTAGATCAAGAAGCTGCCTTCATGCAAATCCAGGAGGCTAAAACCATGGTGGAAGAAGACTTGCAGAGAAAGCTAGAGGAGTTTGAGGATGAAAAAGAACAGCTTCAGAAAATGGCTGATTCTGCAGTAACGTTGGAGCAAGAATTGGAACAGGTAGACTGTTGTTAGGCAAATTCCCAAGGGTTTCAAGGGAAATACTTATTTGGCTGAAAATGCAATAGTAAATAGATACTGAGCTCTAAACTTTTTTTAATAACTTTTTTTTTGTGATTATTCCAAGTGTAGACAGGAAGCATAGATCCATGTTTGAAGTTGTTAGGCAGTTAGGATACCATTCTATACAATTGCAGCGTAATAAATCTGCACTTTGCTACAAAGTCCTGCTTTAACCTTGTAACATTACAAAGGCAGCATGTCAAGGGCTGGAATGAGATGAAGTGTGTGATAGCTTAGTATTATATTCCATGTAATTATATGGCATTATCATTAGTAATACTGAATTTACTCAGTATATCCCCTGTGGACACATTTTTCAAATAAAAATTGAGAATACTGTGAATCTTACCTAAGAATATTTTAGGTTTGTCATTCTGGTCATTGCTTAGCCTGTAAGACTACAGATGCTGCAGAAGGCAATCAGTGCAATTAGTAGAGCAAATAGAAGTGACCTAGGAAGGTTAAAAAATATTTTCACCTTCTGCTATTTTCTTCTAGAAGCTAAAATATTAGTTAAAACATTTTTTATTGAAGTGCATTTGCAAAGAACTCATTCATTTTGTATGAATTCAATCTTAAAATACTTCTTCTCAGGTCAAGTTGACTTTGCATCAGCGAGATCTGCAGCTTGAATCTTTACAGCAAGAGCACCTAGACCTAATGAAGCAATTCACTCTGACCCAAGAGACATTGCACACCAAAGAGCAGTCCCTGGATGACCTGCAAACACAGTATGATGAACTGAAGGCCAGATTAGAAGAGTTCCAAAGTGATGCTACTTCTAAAGATGACATGATCCAGTATTTGCAGAATGAGAAGATTGTCTTGGAAGTAGCTCTGCAAGCAGCAAAAGCAAGCAAAGAGCAACTCGATGAAGGAGTAATGCGCCTTGGAGAAGGTACAGAAGTAGCATCAGAAATCTTGGAACAACTCAGGCAAGAAATGGCAATCAAGTCAAGCCAGGTAATGAATCCCTAAAAGTATCTTATTTAAAATAGCTGTTGCAGGGAAATATTGCCACAGGCACATGATAGAGCCAGCTACGTGAGAGGAGATTGGTACACATGAGTTTGTGTACGTCTGTGGTTGTGAAATTCAGCTAGTGGGAATATTTTAATCAATTCTCTCATCTTTCCCTGTTGGTAGACTGACACTTTTCATCCTGTTATATCATTAATGAGCTTGCAGTTTAATATCCCTTGGTATCTATATGCATTTATGCATTTGTGTGTTATGGGATGGGAAGCTGAGGTTAATTCATCTTCTTCTGTCTGTTTCCAAGACCCACCATCTTTCTAAAATCTACCAGTTTTTAAAGGTAATAATTTTGAGTACAGATGACATTTTTTGAAGTAATTTTTTAGCGTGCTCCTTTTCTGTGGCATTGCGGACCAAACATCTTCCTTGTGCAGTAATTTAGTCATGTTTAATTGTGCCTTTTCTCTTGAAACAGCGTACCAGGGTTTGCTTTTGCATATTGCTATATACCAGCTGAGGCTTTTTTCTAGTCACTTACTATTTTACAAGATCAAGCCTAATGCACATCCTTATTCTCTTTGTGGCTGCTTTAAATTATGGTGACTTTTCCTTTCACACCTTCGTTTGATAGTAGTGTTTGCTCTGTATCTTTTAGAGCATCCAAGCTCCATAGCAAGAGCTTTCTTATTGAATCTTGGTAATGATGAGTTCCTGGTAATCTTTTGAGATTTCTTTTGAAGATAATAATGGGACTTGATAGTATTATCAATAGAAGTATTGAAGAACTATGGAGATATATTTAACATGAAGATTGGGGTTTTTTTCTTTCGAAGAACCAGCTGGTTTCTTCATTTGATCATCATGTACGTGTGAATGGGCACCATCTGGATACAACATATGTACACTAATGGTACACACTAAAAGTTCAATGGCATTCCTGAGGGCTGACAAGGCTCCCAATGTGGTGACCTGTGTGAATGTATTTCTGTATAAAATGTTGTGTTATCAGTGCCACTGAGGTGCCTAGTCAGAAACAGGATCCTTATTAGATTAGGCAATTGGTACAAGCATAGCAGAAGATACTGTCACTGCTTGAAATAACGTAGAATATGACATTTGGCACATAAAGCAACATGTTTGCTTTTTATTTCCTCTGGCAGGTAGAAAATCTGCAACAAGAAAATGCCAGCCTTAAAAAACAGGTTCAAAAAGTGAAGGAACAGTTCCTGCAGCAGAAGGTAAGCAATAGCAAACTATTTCAAAGAAATAAAACCAAGGGATATACTTTTTTCATAGTGAAGGCATGTATATCTTAGGGGTTTGTGAAGACAGTAGAATCAATTTTCTATATCAAAGAACTTTGTGATATGATTATACAGTTTCTGTATTTTGTACAGTTGAATTTTTATCTGTAACTAAAGTAAAAGCAGATCCACCAACCGATTCATGCTTTCATTTGACTTCAGGTAGTTTGCCAAATGAACCACCATATAAAGTCTCTCTCTGGTTTGTTGATGCTAGGTTTGCAAAAGGACTCATGAAAATCTTCAAGTGTCGTCATTTTCCTGCAGCTTTGAAAAACGATAGTTGCTTCAGTAATTAGATTGAAAATAAGTGCTTTATTGCAAATTTCATTCTGAATTTACACAGTTTTGAGACAGTAATTTAACATTGATGTTTCATTAACATTGCACATATGTGTCTTAGGTATAGGGTGGCACCATTAATTTACTGCTTGATTGCTTATTAAGCTAATGCTAAAGGTTGTTTTAGCTTGTTAGGTTTAAGTTTGGGAAGGCTGTTCAAACTGTCAGTCACAGTTAAGCCCTCTTCTCATAGCAAAAATTATTAATTATATGCATGGGATGGTTAATTTTTTACAGTTAGTGTAGCTTAAAACAATGGCACGTAATTAGTGCAGTTCCATAAAGAATGTGAAAAAGAGTATCCCATACTGCTATAAACACTGTTACTCACAGGTTTTTTGTGAACTGCTGGTACATAGTGGTATTTGATATCTGAGCTTACATAAAAATCTTTGAACCAGAGTAAATATGTTACAGAAGATGATGCCGGTTTGTGTTCTTTGACACCCTCCCCTCCCCCCAAACTAAAAGAATATCAGTAAATACTTCATAGTAAATTACTTCTAAATTTATAAAGCTGTAACAGAGGTGACATTGTCCTCTTGAAACTCTTGTGTCCAAGGTAATGGTGGAAGCTTATAGAAGAGATGCAAGTTCGAAGGACCAGCTGATTAGCGAACTGAAAGCTACAAAGAAGCGGCTGGACTCAGAAGTGAAAGAGTTAAAACGAGAGCTATTAAAAATTCAAGTTGAAAAACAGTCACTCGAATCTGAACATTCAAAACTACAGAAGGAAGTATCTCAGGTTCACCAGCAGATGGTGGAAATAGAAAATCATCTTCAGTCAGTGCAGAAAGAAAGAGACGATATGGAAACACGCCTACAGGTATGGAAGGTGTTAAGCTCTGGACTTTGAGGGTGTTACATCCAGGATATGCTGCTATTTCTATTTAACTTTGGAAATAAACAGAATCACCATCTGCAAGTTAAGGTTCTTGGTTACGTGTTTAATATTGTCTATACGTTGGAGCATATACCTACCAAAATTCTGTAAATACATGACTGCTTATTAACATTTCATGTAAGTAAGTGGGGAGAAGCACGCTACAGGAGTGGTAGAGGTGTGATGTGGAAGCAGTTTCCTTGGTCCCAAAGTGAACTCTGTCTGAGAGCAAAGACCAAAATAGGACTCTGTTCCTACCTGTTATGGTGGTGGCCACAAAGGGACGAATGAAAGAAGAAAAAAAAGGGAAAGAGGAGGGAGATGGAGAACATTGGAACAGTTTATAGATGGAAGTAATTTTTGGAACTTCGTGCTTACTCTTTTATAATCCAATGTACGGCAAATGTGCTTTTGTTCTTACTCTCATGGGTGTGTTTTTCCTTCCTATTAAGTCTTTGCAGTTCGATAAGGAACAAATGGTATCTCTTGCTGAGGCAAATCAGGCATTAAAACAACAAGTAGAACAAATGCAAGAAGAAGCAAAAAAGTAAGTCTGTTCTTTTAGCACAGACAAAAGAACTACAGCATTTGTTTTTCATATTACCATTTTAGCAATCACTCTTTTTCTATTCCCTGGTCTTTCCTGTGGGAAATTTAAATAGAGAGTCATAGGGTCATATCCATGGCAAAGTGTTAGTTGCATGCTACACAGGAGTTCCATCTTCTCCCTCTGATTCACTTACGCTTTTAACCAACAGTATATGCCATACAACATGCATATTGGAGCTACTCCTAATAAGAATTTGCTGGATTTTAACCTTGACTGGCTCAAATGTTGGCATTGATGAGAACCACATTTTTCTTCCACGGGTGGTCACAGGATTTTTATGATACTTGACATATCAACCAAGGATCTCAGATTAGATTAGATTCTTAGTCTAAATTCTGTGTTATTTTTAGAGAGAGTAGTATATATTCCTTCATATTGGAGTTTTAATAATTCTGACAAAGACTTCTTAATTACTGTAAGTATTTTCTTAGAATGTTATCAAGAGTCTTCAACATATTGTCTTGCAGAGGGCAAAATTGTACCTTACCAACCTGATGTCTTTCTCTGATGAGATGGGTGACTCTGGGACAAGGGGAGAGAAGTGGATGTTGATTTTGGTTGGGACATGTTAAAAATTAATCTTTTAGTACTGTTTTCAGGCAGGTTTTGGTTTTACGTGACGTTTTCTTTTTCCTTTCACTCCAGGGCCATTACTGAGCAGAAACAGAAAATGAAGCGTCTAGGGTCAGATCTGACGAGTGCTCAGAAAGAGATGAAAGCAAAACATAAAGCCTATGAGAATGCAGTTGGCATTCTTAGTCGTCGGCTACAGGAATCTCTCGCTGCAAAGGAATCTGCTGAAGCAGAGTTGAGCAAACTAAAAGCACAAATCACTGATGGTGGAAACAATCAGATTGCTCAAGTATGCAGATGCCTCTTAACATTTTTAGTGCAAAGATAGAGCTGTCTTGTTATTAAATATAAGTCTTGGAATACTATTTTACGCTGAAGTGATGAAAATATTTGGAAATAAAGATAGATAAGAACATGGTATCAGTGTTCTGAGCACTGATAATTTCATTAACTACATTTGAGAGATGTGATATGGCAGGCTTTGGTTTGGTTGTTTTTTTTTTTAATTTTACTTGTATCTTTCAGATTTACTAATTGTAATCCAACCTCAACAGGATGATGAGCCTTAGTGCTAATTTCCTGATTAATTTTTATTGTTGGTTTGGGGGTTTTTTGGTTTTGTTTTTTGAAAGGCTCAGCATCTGAATATTTTTCCAATATTCTAACTCTTATTGCTTTTTTTCTCATTGAGAATTAAAAGTTCTTCAGTGTAGCCATAACTTACTCATATATGTTATGCCTGTGATAAGAAAATTAATTTACTGGGGGAAGTTCCAATTCTTTGGACCGATGGAGCGAGATATCAAATACACTAACAGCAGTAGCTGAATGCAAGGGTGGAAATCTCTGAGCAAGACCTTTACATTAAGCACTAGCAATTCATTTAATAGTTGCTAGAGAAGTAGACTTTTTAACAAAAACAAAATTACTCCTGTATATGGGTGATACATTAATCACGCTTGTGATCCCTTTGTCTTTAGGAAAGGATTCAAGCTCTGGAGACAGAATTGCAAGCTGTTAGCAGCAGTAAGTTGATGCTGGAAAAAGAGTTGCAAGAAGTGATTTCACTTACCAGCCAGGAGCTTGAAGAATACAGAGAGAAAGTGCTGGAACTTGAGGATGAGGTGATTGCTTGAATTTGCACAGTAGATGGGAGGGTGACAGTAAAAAGCGCCTGAGAGGCAGGGGAGAAATTTTAGTACCATAATCTTATTCCAACAGTGCAGGAAATCAGAATGAAAATGTTTCTTACGAAACATTGTGTCAGTGAAGCTTGCTAATTTTGCTGCCCTATGCTGATTCTTCATGGTTTCATGAATCATTGTTGTGTAGGGGAAAAGAAGATGAGAGAGAAAAGTAGTTCCTTTATTAGATACTGGCTGTGTCTGGTCATGAGATGGTGAGGATGCATGAATCACTATCTTTTGAAACTATTTGGAATCATGGATGCTGAGTGATTTTTGAGGGCAGGGTGGTGGTGTTCAGTTGTGGAGTTGCACAAAAAAACTACATATATCTACTACTTTTGATCTGCATCTGAACAATACTCCTGGATTTTGCTTTCTAGCAAGCATTTTAGTCTTCCAAAAAGAAAAAAATACCTAACTGAAGTTATTTTGCAGTGTTCATTTAAAAAAGAAAAAAAGAAAATGGGGAAAAAAAAAAAAGAAATCCCACTCTGGGACACCAGGATGTTTAATGAGTTTAGCTCACCACTTTTTTTGTGGTAGTAATCTGGAGTTGTTTGATTTTGTTTGCTTGATTTGTTTTTTTTCTTTGACTATAGCTTCAGGAATCTAGAGGCTTCAGGAGGAAGATAAAACGTTTAGAAGAAATTAATAAGAAGTTGGCCCTTGAACTGGAGCATGAACGAGGAAAACTTACAGGTCTTAGTCAGTCCAACGCTGCTTTGCGGGAGCACAACAATATCCTAGAAACAGCATTAGCAAAAAGGGAGGCAGACTTGGTACAACTGAATCTACAGGTATTTGACCTTTTGATATAATGTCTTAAGAAAGGAATTAGCTCTTATTTCTGATAACAGGATGAAGACATCTTCACTTGTATGATACAAAGTTGGTGCATTTCTCCAGATCTGGGTCTCCCATGTGTTGTGTAACAGCAGTAATATAGGGGGCTAAAAAAGAGATCAGAAATAAGAGTTTGCACTAAACAGAGCTGTTTCTTTTGGAAAAAAACAAATCACACTAAAATATTTGCAATAGTGAAAGTGTAGCTTGCTTAAGTTAGTTGGAACATACAACTGTGTTACATACAGATTCGTTGAGCTGAACAATTTTTATGCCAATAGTAATATATTCATGGGGCGTAAGGAAATGGGAATATAGGCTGTAAGCTACCATTTAACCATAGCTACTTTTAAGGTTGAAGGGTACCATGAGGAAAGAGTTATCAGGGAACAGTAGAGAGAAGTTTAGCAATCCCTGCATTGGCCTGTGTTTGTATTTCCTCTACTGGCATTTCTGGTCTTCCAGTGAGCCCGCACAAAATACACATTTGTTTTTGTGGTACAGGTTCAGGCAGTCCTAAAGCGGAAAGAAGAGGAGGATCAGCAAATGCAACAACTTATTCAAGCTTTACAGGCTTCCTTAGAGAAAGAAAAGTCAAAAGTTAGAGACCTTAAGAAGCAGGTAAAGGCTCATCTTTTGTTTTATTTACTGAAAAGGTGATTTAAATGTAAACTATTTGAAAAGTAGCTTGAAACAAAATCTGTGCTTTATCATAGACTGCTTCGTGCAGGGTCTCTGTCATGATGGCCAGTGGCTGAAAGATGAGTTGATGTCTTTCCTGTTGTGCCCTGTGTTAAGGAAAGTTCTATTCTGACTTGTAACGCATAGGATGTATTGTCACTTCAGGATACTTCATCCAAAAAGTCACAGTGAAAAAGCGGTCTAGCAAACGTGCTTCTTCCATTATATATAGTTATTGACTGCTTTTAGCATTAATAAGGATAACAACACCAATAATAAGTTTTTTACACAAAAGAGAAGTGTTAATGGCTGCACAACTTCCTTCTTGATTTGTTTTGTACCCCTTTAGTCTAGCTCCCTTTATGATGCACCTACAGTGATAAAACAAAGAAAAACTGCATCTTTTTTTTCTTGTAGGAAGCAGCAGCTAAAGCAGATGCAGCGCATAACCGCCGTCATTACAGAGCTGCTATGCTTGAGCTCAGTGAAATCAAGAAAGAGCTACATGCCAAAGAACTACTTGTCCAAGCCCTTCAGGCTGAAGTGGACAAACTGCAGTAAGTAAATTTCCATGTTCTTTGAGAACAGTAAATAAAACACGTTCTTTGAAAAAGGCATTAAAGAATTTTTGGTTTTGCCACTCCAGAGTGGATTATGTTGAAATGTACCCCAGCTGAGCCTGACCATAAGATGCATATTTGGACTCTAGGCAAATACTTGTATTTTTCTGTCTCTTCAAAATTCAGTTAGACTTGAAGCATGTGCTGTATTTGGCTTCAGCATCTGCTTTTTTTTTTTTTACAGTTCCAACACAGATTTCTACTATTTCATGTTACTAGTAAGGATTAACACTTCATATATATCCTATTATTCTTTTCTCTTTCATATCTCTGAAGAACTACATAGAGGATAAATTTTATTATTGAATATATTCCAGAGTATATTCAAATTTAATTTGTTTTCTTGTATAGAAAATATTTTTGTATAATTTAAGAAATTATCAGGTCTGCATGAGAATGGATATAATGTTAACCCTATTACTCTTAAAAACAAAAGCAAAACTGCTGACAGGTTTTTTGTTTTCTTTTTTTTTTTTTTTACTGCATAATCTATTGTTTGTAACTGCACTACTACCAGTGCTCAAGGATATTTTTTTTTTAATATTTAATAATATATTCATGCATCTGCCTCTTATAAAATCTTCTTGTGATTTAACTCTTGCTGTGAATGTGTTGGCAAAGACTTCAGTCAAAGCCATAACTAACCAGGTTCCATGGACTGTCATGTCATTTATGGTTACATATCCAACCCAATGAAGTACTTGTTTTAAAGGCCAGGTTAAATAACTGCTGTGTCTGCTTCTCCTGCTGTGCAGGGTAGAGGATGAAAAACATTCCCAGGAGGTATCACAGTTTCAGCAAGAGCTGGCAGAAGCCAGGTCTCAGCTCCAACTTCTGCAGAAAAACCTGGATGACAAACTTAGTGAACAACCTGTAGTAAGCCAAGAGGTAAAAACTGCACTTTTACTGGGTTTATCCTTATTTATGATACACTGTATGACTTCATTTGTCTTTAATTCAGCATTTTTAATGAAGTTTTGCTAGGTTTTCTTAGAGCCAGAAGGGTTCATGAGACATAGGTAATAATATATTTCAGATTTTGTGGTTGATTGCACCTATAGAGAATTCTAAAGATACTTCTTTTTTTTTTATTATTTCTTTTTTTTATGGTAGGTGGAAGACCTCAAGTGGGAAGTAGAACAAAAAGAAAGAGAAATTGAAACACTCAAGCAGCAGTTGGATATGAGTGAACAGCGCAGCCACAAGGAGTTAGAAGGGATACAAGTTGTCTTGCAGGTATTTTAATCTAGCTGGTGGAGATTCTGATGGATAACTGGTATTGCTGTAGGGGGATAATTAAAACAATATTTCTATTGTCTAGAAGCATACTTATACGGATACTTTTCTGATGCTTTTTTTACAAATTTTTATTCATACACATTATTCACTGTGTGTTTTGCAGTGTCTTTACTTCTCTGTTTCACTTTGACTGTGCTGCTAGCTTTGTATTTCCTTGACCGTACACCATTAAAATAGGCTACGGATGGGTTTTTTATCTAATTTCTGCTTTTCTGTCAGGGCAAATTGGTTTCGAATAGCAGTATTATGTGTTGTCTCTTTTTCTAGTTTCCCCTGGAAACTGAAAAAATGACAAAAACATTAGTTGGCTGCAATTTTTATACCATTTCCCCATATCACGTTGATCCTCTTCTTTTCCAATTTAGAATCTCAAGACTGAGTTGGAAGTGGTGAGGGAAGACCTGTCAGTGACTCAGAAGGATAAGTTTATGCTGCAGGCTAAAGTGACTGAACTGAAGAACAGCATGAAGTCGCTGCTGCAGCAGAACCAGCAACTGAAGTTGGACCTGAAGCATGGCAAGATGAAGAAGGTATTTAAATAGGAAGAATACATGTTGTAGGGTACCAGAAAATACTCCACTAATGCTCTTAAAGTACCAGAAAATACTCTGCTGCAGGAAACCTGGTGAAAACTCTGAAATGAAATGCCTGTGATAGAGACTTACTGATGTTCTGACATTTAAATGATAAATACAGGAAGACTTGCTGGCAAAAGTAACTATACTGATCTTGACTTCCCACCTTTTACTTCAGAAATCTTTGTGTTTAGCATATTAGCTTACATTTACATTTTGACTTATAACAATAAAGCAAAAAAGGCAGCACTTAAACAATGAATCTTGGGCAAATATGGAGTTGATACCTTCTTATAGTTAATACCTTCTTAATGTTCATGTGTCTGTCCTCTCCATACTGACTAGTTTTTCATTCTTCCACAATTTCAAAAGGTAACTATTAGTGGTTTCTTTGAGTTTTCTGATTTGCTACTAGTATGCAGAAAATGCAGTAACAGATCTCTTGCTCTTTCCCTCCTCGAAGTAACACTCTCACTTAGTGAGACAGAATTTTGTATGGAAGCCTCCATTTCGTTCTTTTAGACATTGGTCCTGATACCTCATCCTGCAGGTTCCAGAATTTCCAAAAGAATTTCTTTGATTATACATAACTGATTTTTTTTTTTCTGAATTGTTCTCTTAACTATACTGAAAGAATGTTATTAGAATTTGTTGTGAAGATCCAAGTAATTTGCTTTAAATCCTTCCTGATTTATTTCTTTAGTAGGGTGAGTTCTTGAGTAGGTCCTTCTAGATGCTGTTTGTTTACTTATGAGCATGGCTAGCAGATGACATTAGGTTAGGAACTTTTGCTTGTGACCTATGAGACCTAACATGAATGTGCTTCTGATTCCTGCTCTATAATGCAGATACGTACCAGTAGTGTGATGTGAAACTCTTTCTATGTGGTAAAAATAACATTGATGTGGTAACTTAATTGTATTTCTGGCTCTTCTTTTTTTCCTTTAACCAGAAGAAGGAACTGAAAGGAGAAAACAACTCTTCAAATCCCGTGACTCCAGTCAAGATTCCTGATTGTCCAGTGCCTGCTGCCTTGCTGGAAGAACTGTTGAAACCATCAACAGCTGTGAGCAAGGAGCCTTTAAAAAATCTGAACAGCTGTCTCCGGCAATTAAAGTATGACCTGTTATTTTAAACCACATTAAATAATCTTAAAAATGTTTCCAAGAAACCAGCTGCCAGCCTAAGGAAAAAAGGATTTGTAAAATGAATTCTTTTCCTCTTAGTGGGACTATATTTAGGACAGTAGGGTGTTCTGTCATTGCTTGTATGGTAGTGAAATAGGGAAAGAAGCCTTTACAATAAACTAGACAAAATGTCCATCCTAAATCGTACACAGCAGAACAAACCAGATACAGCTATTTCTAGTTGTTCTTGCTGGTGGAAAAGCTGGTGTTTCTCTCCCTTCGCAGCGTCAGAAAGGCTGCTCGTGATAGGAGCCCAGGCAGTGTGTTAATAAGAAATCTCTACAGAGGAAATTTATTCTGCCAAAAACATGTGCCAACCTTATGTGGTTGCACATGAGATTCTGAGCAGGAAGGCTACAACTTCAGGAAGACAGGGAGTTCAAGTTATTGGGAGCACTGAGCTGCTATTATCACCTCAGTTGATGTTTGAGGGGAGTGAGCCTGTGATCCTGTACTACCAGACTAGTCGCTTTGCTAAGTTGGTGTCTGACTAAAGTCATAATGTGTTTACCTAGTTATTTTTCTGTGCTGCTTTCCTTACCTCTACCTCCCATGTTGTCTTTTATATCTGCAAGAGTACCACATTCGTCAGGTTGCAGTCATTAAGTGCCTTTACTGAGGAAACAGTGCTGCATCATCCCTGGCAATGAGTATGTGCAGCAAAAGGAGCTGCTGCATTGTTGGCCGTTATTTTTGAATTAAGCATATTGTATTTGTTTTGCACTTAAATTAAAGAAGGACACTTCCTAAGCTTCCTGCAGACATCTTGCTCTTCTATACAGCTACAGCTTAGATAGTCTTGGAGTAGGTGTCAAGAATCAGAAAAGTAATTTTCTGATCTTGCATTTAGCAGTTAGCTTTCTGCTTGTTAATTTTTGCTTTTCTGTTCTCAATACTTTCTAAAGGCAAGAAATGGACAGCCTTCAGCGTCAGATGGAGGAACACACCATTATAGTACATGAATCAATGTCTTCGTGGACTCAGATTGAGGGGCAGCTAATGGACCTTACCTCTACCAGTCCTGCAACTGCATCAGACCAGCAGGAGATTCCTGCTGTAGATGAGAAGAAACAGAATTGTAGTGTTAGTGACAAGGAAGCTTTGACACTATAACCTCCTTATCAGTTGTCTTTCTTCCTATTGCTTTAAGTATGTAAACAAATCTTTATCAAAATTATTTATTTATTTCATTTTAAAAAGCGGTGTTCAGAGTTGTGCTTTTGCCTTGTAGAAGCAAAGGGCATGGTCTTGAGAAACTGGTGTAATATTAAATGCAGAACATGCTATTCCAGGGGTTTGTTTGAAACCTTACCATAATAACTCTGTCATGTTGGGGACTGCCAAGTGGTAAATCTGGCTCATTTTTGGGTTTAGTAAGAGATTCAGATGAAGGTTTAAAATTAAAAAAATTCATTTGGAGCCATTTCTAGTTATGAAGGTGACCTCTGACCTATAGCAAAAGAAAGGAGACTGTAACTACAAGCAATGCAGACCAGTATGTATCTTTGGCAGATTTGCCTGGGATGTTTTCTGAAGTGTCACAGTTTTTCTCTTACAGTTGCAGGCCAGTAGGGAGCTTTGCTTCACTGCACAAACACTTCTTGCACCTTTTTAGTTCAACTTTCGAGGTAGACACCCTTGAAAAAGGTATGCGTGTAATATATATATATAAGAAAAAAAATCATAATTTTCTGACTTGGAGTATCTGTTTTCATATGCTTATATACTGTAAGTTAAGGCTGACATGAGGGGTTTTTGTTACTGTCGTCGTTTTAATGTTACATTTAAGTTTGCTGGTTTTTGACATACTGTACAAATGGCTTAGGGAAATTAACCCTCAAAGCCAGAGCGTTTAGAAATGTAATTATTTTTACTTTAAATGACAAAATTATAATGCCTATAAAATTATTATTTTTATTAGCTTTATCTTCTCCCACATGCTTCCCCTACTTTTTGCACCCTCTATTACAAGGTGTCCACCATGAATGGAAATGTTGGTACTGTGGCAGCCCCTCTGCAGAGCACCTTGACTAGATTATTATTAAAGCAGCCCACTTCAGATTCCTTCATCTTTGGTCCTGTTGTTCCATGTGGCTCGTAGTGCAGTGATAAGCCCACCCTCTCCTCATTCAGAAATTCAGTGTGGAGGTACTGCTTTGCCTGATACGCTAAGTGCTAAAGCAGAAATCAAAATATATGTGGCAGATTATTTGGAAGATTTAGTGGTAAGTCATGTACAAGCATATTTTTGTTCTGTTTTCTTTATGTTTTAAAGACAATTACATCCACTATAGGTTGGCGTTTACAGAAAATAAATTAAAAATCACAAGTAGATTAAGTGACTGGGGGGAAAAAAAAAGTCTAGTTCACATATTTTTCCAAAGAGACTGTTGCTGCTTTTGAATGGGTTTGCTTGTTTGGGGGAGAAAATTATTGCAGTTTGCTTAGCAATAAGGTAAAAAATAAGCAAACAAAAAACCCAAACCCATCCATATTTATCCAAAGTCTGATTTCTCATAATTACCAATTCAGGCTGTAGTCCAGTTGAACACTTTGCACCTAATGTATCTATACTGACTGATTTCATGCCCCTCAGCTACTGGATTTTAACTTATATTTTATTGGGATCAAAGTGAAGTGATGCTAAAAGTCAAGGTTTTGAAATTTGTGAAGGAAGAAGTGCATTAGTGTGGCATTAGGTGCCCATCACACAGAATTACCAAACAATTCAAAGAAAAGTCAAAAGCTTTACAGACTAGCTTAGACATGTTAATGTCTGCGTACTGCTGTAGTCTACTTTGCAGAGTAAATGGTACTGATTATCTTGCTGCTGTCATGTTCTTGAAGTTGCCTGTATATTAAGCTCAAAGAAGAAAAAAATACGCAGTATTGTTAAATAACAAAATTAAAACCACGTAATGAATAATATATTTAGTACAAAAAAGTTATTACACATTCAAGACTAAATAAAATAACACTTGTGCAACGTTAATGTTGCTGTTCATTCTGATAAATACATTGCCTGCGGTTAAGAATCCATTATGTTTTAATCTCTTAAGTTTGGCAACAACTGTATGAATAAAGGTTTTATCTGGTATGAAAGAAGTCAGAATTCTTAGAAATTTTCATAGTTCTTCAGAATGTCTGCTCTCCTTTTTGTATCAATAATCATACTGCATTCTGTTTTCAGTGCAGTGCTGCATTTTCTCACTAGCTCCTTATAAAGACGTCTGAGCTTCTACAATCAAGTAGCCTTAGGTGCATGTTTTTCCTTTTAAAGATGAGGGAGAATGTTGTGAAGTGCCCAGATTAGATTTCCGCATTGACCCACCTGTCTCTCTCTGACAGCACCTGGACACTAGGTATTTCATTTTATATTCACCATTTGTGTTTTCTATGAACAGAAGCACCATGCCATTTACTCAAATGAAGGACAGACGGTGAGACTTGAGGGTCTAAATCTGGTGGGGTACTAAGTCAATTAAGTTACAGAAGTTACTGGGAAGCCCTTTAGAAGGCGTGTGCAGCATGTGATAAAAGTAAGGCCTTTTCTTTGAAGCTCATCAGCTATGTTTCTTAATTATCCAGAGAAATAATTGCTGTTTTATTAAAAAGCCTCACTGTGAGGCTGACTGTACTGGCTCTACAAAGCTTCAGGTCTCTGCTGTCTAGGCAATAAAACAAACTAGCTGTAGGAATGAAAACTGCCTCTGCTCCGCCTGTCACAGCACTGCCAAATACATCAGAGGAAAATCGGTGCCTCATTAACACTGCTGTGTTTTTAGAAACTGAAGAATAATCTCTTAAAGATTTTTTTCTTTTCCTTTTCCAAGCACTGCAATAGACAGTATTTTCTGTGTCTGTTTCTTCAGTGGTTGCTACCTACTAAACCAGGTCTTGTTGATGAAGGAGAAATGTCACTGTAATGTGAGAATGTTTCCCAAGTGATGAAAGTTGGTAAATGCTGCAGCATTACTTTTTCAGATGCTGTTGTGTTTTTGAGGACTCCTGAAAAATTGTGCATTAAAAAAAAAAAAAACAAACAGCAAACCCTACAATGGAAAAAAATGTTGGTTACTGAGTCTCTGGTGTTGCTGAACATTGCATAATGCTCCATTCTATTGTCTTCCAGATTTCTTGGAAATATTTGTGCACTGTATTGGGACCAGCTGAGCCCCTTATCCACTCGTGCAATGGGAGGATCTGATCCCATACTGTTTATTCAGGCAATACCCTAGCTGAAATGTATGAGAATTTCACTTATGTAAAGAGTAGGGTAATATCCAGAATGAAAGTTTTAGTGCTCATATTTTCATGGATTACTTATTCCTCCTTAGGGGAGTGAACGGCAGTGGCATGGGAGTTTTAATGCTCGTTATGACAACATTGAAGGTACACTGGGGACAGGTAGTACTATCA
Organism: Anarhynchus alexandrinus; assembly: GCA_008711295.1. Lineage (NCBI taxonomy): Eukaryota > Metazoa > Chordata > Aves > Charadriiformes > Charadriidae > Anarhynchus > Anarhynchus alexandrinus. The sequence goes on from VUYV01000004.1 coordinate 6,110,404, forward strand.
ATATAAATTTAACTTAAAGATGGCAAATTCACTACTGGTGATGCAAAAGCTTGTGATGTATGTTTTATTAACTTTGCTGGGGAAGTGTGAATAGTTGCATGTAACTTGTTGCGAGCAGAGTCTTTAAGTAGTTTCATGTGAAAGCAATTACAGTCCAAAGTAATTACTAATGCTCATCAGCTGTCATCTGGCCACTCTTGTCTCCTACTAATGTGTAACACTTCAGTCTTTGGGCAGTAGGGCGGCCTAATTTCCAATACAGATGCACAGATTTCTAGGGGAGGGAAAGATATTCTGGGTATTGTAAAGGAAATATTGTTATGTTTTATACATGACGTTCGATAATGTCTGCTTAGGCGGTATTTGTAAAGGTAGAAGTTCATTGTTTCGTGTTCTTGAGTGGATAACCCAGGGGATGGAGGAGTTACACTATGTACAATTCAAGTTTATGATCATACAAAGCATGTTGATTATAAAAATAATGTGCATAGGAATTCCTTTAAAAGTTTTGTGCAATAAACTATTTTTGGTAAAGGGCTCCACGTTGTTTTTACTTTAAAAGAGAAATTTGTATCATCTTCTCTTTGGTTTTGGACAGTAATTTTTATGTTTAGGATTCTGAACATGCTGTATAGCCACCTTTAAGGAAAACAAAAAACACATCCAAAGTGGATTGTGCTTCTATTTCTGTTATGTTTCCTCTTTCTCAGTGTGGTGAGCGTGTTAGGAAAGAAGCGCAATGAGTGTTACCTCCCTGGGCCTGAATTTGCCAACGTCTGGAGTTTTGAGTGTACAAAATGGAACGATGCAGAAATGTCATCTTGATTCAAAATCAGCCAATTGCCGTGATGCGGAGACAAATGACTGTACTGAGCTTGTAGTATTAAACAGTGTGAGTTAAAGGGATGTTGTCAACTTCTTGAAGGCCTGCCATGTTTCCTGTCATTTAAACCAGCAACTGACCAGTTGGTTTGTAGCAGAGGTAGCGGTATGGGTCAGGTAGTGATGTTATACCCCATGGGATGACGAGTTTAGACTTGTGAAGGGATGTATACAAATATTTACAATATAGACATATGTACAATATATATATATTACAGTATATTTACAATTAAATTTACGAATACTTTGGCGGGGGAGGGGAGAGAGGTGCTGCGACATTGTCGAGTCCCGCATTCTTTAAGGCATCTCTCCGGGCAGTATCAGTGGAGCCTCCGCGCCTTCACTCGCTCGGAGCCCAGCCGAAAGCCGCTTTTTTTCACCGAAAACAGCCTTCCTCAGCAGCCGCGCCGCCTGAGGTGGGCTGAGGGCGGGCGGGGCGGGGCGGCGGTGTTTTTCCGTCAGGCAGCGAGGCGGGCAGCCCCGGCGCCGGGCGGGGCGGGGGCCTGAGGGGNCCGGGCTGGGAGCTGTTGGCCGCCTGCGCGGTCATCGGCGCCGTGGGCTGGCTGCTGCGGCTGCTGGAGAGGAGGCCGGGCGGCCGCGGGGCGCCGCCGGCGGCGGCCATCTCCTCCCCGGCGCCCCTCTCCTCCCCGGCGCCGCTCTCCGCGGGGAGCCGGCGCTGCAGCGGGAGCCGCCCAGGTGAGGAGAGACTCGGGGGAGGGCGGCGGGGGGTGGCGCTGCCTCTCGCCGGGCGCCGGGCACCGCCCGGGGAGGCCCGCGGCCGCTCGGCCTCTCGCCCTGCCTGGGGGTCTGCTCCCACGGGCGGAGTTCCGCCGGGCCCGGCCCCGCCGCGGGTAGGGGCCTGGCCCCGCCGCCCCCTTCCTTCTTGGTCGCGGGCGGCCCCCGGCGCTGCCAGCACGGCCGCAGGGCCGGCTGCCTCCTTGCTCTCTGCTAGCGAAATCCCCTCCCGCGCCGGGCCTGCCGTCCCTTAGTAGCTCTAGAAATACATCTGCATTTCTCGTTCCTGAGAAGTCATCCTTTCACCACCCCACCTCCCCACCCCCCCCCATCCCTTCCCCCGTTTCTTTTAGTCATGTCTTTCCCGTAGTTTATTCCAAGTTTGTTTTGCGGTTCTGTTTTTGCCACGTAGTTCATAACTGCTAGCTAATTTGGCAACAGGCAGTATAGACAAAATATCTGATTGTATAGCCACAATTACTCTGCCGTGTGTAAATCCTAGCAGTCAAAATATAGCCAAAGGCTATATGTTTCTCGTTTTAATTCCTGCATTTAAAAAAAAAAAAAAGTCTGTTTTCTTACATTGGTCGTTTACTGAAGGATTTAATGAGTAGTGGAATAAAGTAATATTGCCATCCTTAAAAGTCAACCATTCATTCTCTCTTGGTACTAGTCTTAAATTTTTGTGAAACAGATTCTGATCTCTCATACTGATGCAGTAAGACAAGGGAAAATACATCTCTTACCTGTTCTTCCACATTTTGATTGATTTGGAAGAAGCCTCAAATACGTGTTTGTTGTTAAAGCAGTTCTTCATATTTGTAAAGCCACTAATGGGAACTTGCAGGACCTTGTGTGGTAAACTAGAAAAGGTAGTGATGTCAGTGCTGGCTGTACTCCGGATCATTTGAAGTTATAAGATGCGTTTTAAGGTTCAAATAATCACCTTTTGCACCTGCATGTAGCAGATGATCAAAGGATTATTTTAAAACAGGCAATTGCTATTTCTCAAGTTTGCAAGTCACGCCTTTTGCTTTGGACAGATCAAAACTGGTGGTGCAGTTAAAAACTAATAAATGCTTATCCATGTTAGCTGAAAGCTTGTCAGAATACAAACATATTTCATGAAAGTTCTGTCTTTTTAAGTAAATTTGGGGATTCTTTAAAATTGATTACATTCTTTTTGAAAGGGCATTACATGTGCAATGAAACAGCTGCACTGTGTGAAAAAGAAAGTGTGTGTACGTTTCAGCATACTGTTGATCAAAAAAATGAATCTCTAGTGCTGTAATCAATTGACTGCCATGGGATTTCAACCAACTATATTGCTTTGAGAAACCTGCTGTTTCTGAACAGGAAAACAGATGTTATCATGAAAGAAGTTGGCAGGTTAGTTGAATATGGTCTCTTTGACAGTTGAGTGACTGTTGTAATTCCAACAATGTTTTTCCTGTTTCCACAGCAAGCTTATTGTAGAAAACTCTTCATGCTACTGGATCTTAAACCAAAGATTAGTTTCTTCACTGTTGGTCTGCTTTGTCATTTCACTCTCTGATTTAGTTGTGCCTGAGTTGTAATGGACACATGAAATAAGTACTTTTTCTTACATAGATGAGGAAGAAAATTTTAGGCGCTAAGTTGTATCAAAATGTGAGATACCAGAGAATTCACTCCTTGCTGACATTTTTTACTTAACCACAAGCTAAGGAGAAAGATTTTGTGTGCGCCTGCATACTCCACGTACATGAATAATCCATGTGTGAGAGTCTGCACTTCTGCAGAATGATTGTGCTAGTTCTGAACCCTAAAAATAGGAGTATTTCCCGAGTTAATTCTTTAAGGCATTATATTATGTTGACTCTTTTAAAGTGTTATCATTGAATTGTTTCTGCAATAAACTCTTACCTCTTAGTTTTCATTTTTATTGTGTTTTTTCAGTCATGCAATCTCAAAAAGAAAATCCTTAAAATAGCAAGTTTTGATATTTTTAAAATAGACCTCAGGGACACATTTTATCCTTTGATTAAAACATAATGGCACCAAATTTATTTAAAAAAAAATAGAGGATTAAGAATGAAAAATAAGTGAGAAGATCTTTCGCATCTGTCTTTGCAGTCTTGTGGGCAAGTCAGATAATTGTAACACTGAGGTTGCTTGGAGGTTCAGAAATCATAAGGGAACTAGAATACTTTGGGGAGGCAGCTCCGCAGCATCAAATGTGGCTGTGCCACAGTTCAGGGGTTTTTTTTTAAGCTGAAATACTCTCATTTCCCATTGTTTCAGTGAGGTTCCAGTTAATATTTGTGAAATATTCAGGGACTGAGGTATGTTCTCTAACCACAAGATGTTTAAAATCAGACATTGGGGGGAAAAAAAAAAAAATAAACAACTCTCAAAGGAAATGGCCCTCCAAGAAAACAACCCTTAAAGTTACGTAACTATCAAGTTGTAATTATACTTGAAAACCTAATTAAAGTTTGTCATTAACGTCTTTTTCCATAGTATTTTCTACTATTAGAAATGTAATAGTTTTGAAGTCAGATTCCAGTGAAAATTTTACTTGACTGTAGTCAATATTGCTAAAAGTTACGAAAACTGCTGTGTGTGTTTGGGGTTTTTTTTAATGTATGAAAAGTTTGGTTCTTTACCAGCTTAATTCTTGGGTAATTTAAAAAGCAAAATTGTTTTGTCTATTTTGTTGATGTGTTTTGTGGTGCTACTATTGTCAATACACATGGAAAAATGAGGCAGTTTGACTATTCTGCGCTTCTGTGATGAAGATGCAATTTTGGAATTACTTCTGAGTTTGTACACATTGACAAAATGAATAATTAACTTATTAGGATCCAGAATATAGAGTACTGTATCCCTGCTATGTTAGGGTGCAGCCATTCACCCTTCAAGCCTTACGTTATTTTCCCGAAGTTTCTTGCCCATCGGAGTGGATGTTCTGACTCATGTTAAGGACTGCTTTGTGCACCCTGTCCATAAAGCAGGAGAGCTCATAAATTGTGGACGTTTCTTACACCACTACATGCGTCCACAAGTGCTCTTTTGAGGAGATTTAACTGAAAAGTATGGGTGGTACTGACATCATACCTGGGAGATTGCTTTGTCTCTAATGGAGTAAGATTGGAAGTTGTGTTATTCTAAATATAGCATTATTAAAAAAAATACAAATCAGTTCATGTGGAAAAGCTGCTAATGTGTGTTCTGGTAGTCGTAAGTTTCATAAACTGAGGATGAAGCCTGGAATTGAAAATAAAGTACTTAAAATGCTATACACACCTATCCAAACCAGTATAACCCATACAATGGCTAGGTGGCAAAGGAAGGGTCAATGTAAGGAGGGAGTGAAAGCAAGCCGAAGGAATATGACAGCCTAATCATTTCTGTCCTAAAGCTGTCGTTTCTGAATAGTGTAGAGCAGGAAAAAGTCACAGCTTTTGTGGAGATATGTGGATGCAGTATCTGATGAGATCAATGTAAAGCTGCTTATGTTCTTGAGCTGCCCAAATCCTGTATTTTTCAGCTGTGTTTTTGACAGCAAGAAATTTGTATTGGCATCATGTTGGTTTTAGTGTCTTCTCGCTGACCATTGCGGAAGCTGTAGGTGTGTGAATTAACACGGAGGGAAGTGAGCTGGGCGACTTGTAGTATCATACCAGAGAGAAGAATTTTCCTTGGGAAATGGAGGAATTCTTCCAGCTCCCTCTCTTTGTCAGAGAGGGAAATCTGAAAAGATCAGCTGTTCTTGTCTTCTGGCTGTTTGCTTTCAAAACAGGGACTGGGAAACAACGTGTTGTGTAAGTAGTTCCAGGCTTGCATCATGGCCAGAGATAGACTCCCCTGGTTGCTGCATCATGCTTATGCCTTATACTTTTTTCAGCTAGAAATTCTTATGGAAATAATAGAAATAGTGCTGTGCTTTTCGCTGTAGTTGCTGCCTAACCAGACTCTCTTACTGGGGCTAACTAGTCATCCTGTTCTTGTATTCTGTTACATAGACAGATTGTACCTTTCTTGGCAGGAATCAAATATTTCTCAGCCTGTCATAAATTTTCGTGCATAAATACTCTGGATTGAATTTTCACTCCAAAAGGAATTTGAAAAGGACAAGCAAGAATAAAATGTAAGCTGTAAATACTCTTTCAAGTAGTTGTGAGAGGAGAAGAAGTAAACTCCTGGTATAAGTCTGATAGCTTAAAAATGGTTTTAATGTGTTGAGTTGAAAAATATTTTGTCTTCTCTGCAACTGTGATAATCTTATCAGAATCCAAAAAATTGTTATGAGACACTTTTTTCCTTGGCTTTAATACAGCATTTAAATAGCAGGGAAAAGATTGTGTTGTTCTTTACAGTTTATCTCCTCTATTTTTTGCCTTTCCTATAGGTGAAATAACAATGGATGCAATATTATCCCGATTGAAGCAGCTCACGCCTGATGAGCTTAGAGAAGAAATTGTAAGAGCAGGACTGAAATGTGGGCCCATTACCTCAACTACTAGGTTTATTTTTGAAAAAAAATTGGCTCAGGCATTGTTGGAACAGCAAGGAGCATTGGAGGAAAAAGGATCTGCTCTGTCAGAGGAGGCTGCTGGAAACGTCCCGTCTGATAGCAGCCGGGCAGGAGCACAAAAGGCTTTGAAAGCTGCGGCAGTGAACCACAACGGCCATGGAAGTGTTTCTGAAGAGGTAGACTTTGGGTACTGTGTAGGTCTGAACCCTCCAGAAGAAGATGCTGTGATGCACATGAACTGTTCAGCTCCAGTCTGTGGAGCAGGATGTGTTGATTCACAAATTAGTACTCAGACACCGTCCAGAGATCCTCCACTGTTCTATGGTGTTTGTCCAGTTTATGATGACATATTGGCAAGGAATGGTAAATATTAATTTCCTTTATTTCCAATGATAAGCATTTTACAATCATGTCTAAATAGACCTTTTTCTATATAGCAAGTGACATGAACACCGTTGTATTAGTATTCTAAGCATTACTTGAAGGATTTTTTTGTTTCTGTATTTATTGGATGTTCTAAGGCATAGAAACACAGTTACAAGACATCCCATGTGTTCTGCCGTAATAGTTGATACACATGAGGATCCTCTACTCGATGTGGCTCAGATGAAGAAAATTATTTCCTACTGCTACTCTCATATCCATCCTGTGCCTTTAATCCCACTCAAGAATAAAAAGTAATCCTACAAATAAGCAATCAAAAACCTATTTATACTATCATCAGTTGAAACTTAAATGAGCTCTTCTAACAGATTTCATGTTTTCCTTTCTATCTTAATGCCAAATGGTATCTAGAAGTATCAGTCATTCCTCACATTTTATTGATGAATACTGCGATAAGGAATTATTACATTACCTAGTGGCAGGATTACAGTAGTGCATAAAGGATCGTGTACTCTGAGACGGTAGTAAGTATTTCTCATAAAAAGGATATTCAGATATGTTAATTTGAACGAATTAATGTTAATGCAAAAGGAGAGGAAGGAGAAGTATTTGAATTAATACCTAAGGTTTTGTGTAGACGTCTTAAAGTTGTGTCAGTGGATCACTTAGTTGATCTTTCTGAACAAGAGAACATGGAACCTAATGGAGGGTGAATAAGCTCTTGAGTTTGCTTTTCAATCTGGATGTGAAATACTTGCGTGTTGAAGCTGGCCCATCTATTAAAGGGGTTGTTCAGATATTGATTGATATGAATGGCCAAACACTGTACGCATATCACCTGGTATTAGTTCGAGTGTGTAAAGTTCTTCTACTCAGTTTCCAGGAGAGAAAATTTAATTTTGATTCTTTTGATTCTTATACCATGTTTGGTAGAGAAACAGTTTGAGACTAAAGCTGGAAGGATAGTCTGAGAATTTTGTAATCTGTTTCTAGAAACAAATCTGAGATTACTGAAATAACTTAACTTTGATTGTACTTTGTTGCAGAGAGAATACATGTTTATGAAGATAAAAAGGAAGCTCTCCAAGCTGTTAAGATGATTAAGGGTTCCCGTTTTAAAGCTTTTTCAAACAGAGAGGATGCTGAGAAATTTGCTAAAGGAATCTGTGATTATTTCCCATCTCCAAGCAAGTCCTCTTTATGTTTGTCTCCAGTGAAAACGGGATCATTTAACAGAGGTAGGTGAGGGTGTTCACCTGTGAGCAGTAGATGCAATACACAGTCTGCTAATTTTTTATGAGAGAAGAAGCAACAACTTCATAACCAATATACTAATAGAAAAAATTTCAAAGAGTGAAGCATCTTAATAAATTGAAGTCCCTTTAGAGTGGTGGTGGTGTTTAAGATAAGCTGTAAATAAATGTTAGATCACAGTTCCAGAGCTTACTCACCAAATAAAATTACTGTATAAATAGATATGACAACCAGTATTTAATTACTTTTTTTCTGTGAAATAATTTAGAAATGGGCAATAAAAAGCATATTTTTTTTTTTAATTCAAATCTGGTTTTACTTCTGTGTGAAATGATACTGTCACTGGAGAAGTGATCCTGAAAGTTAATTGATGCTTTTCCAAGAAAGATGCACCAAAGTTTATGTACCAAAATAAAAAAAGAAGTAGAGTATGTTGGAATCCTGCCATTTCTTTTGTAAATAACTACCACAGAAGTAAATTAGAGCCCCAGGAATCTATGGAAAGACTGCTTTTTTGTCTTTTAAAGCATAAGGTTCGGCCTTCAACGTATGGTTTCTATGGTCTGTGTTAGGATAAAGTAAACCGGTTACTTTTAAAAGCAATTGTCGTTGTTGTGGTTCGCATGAATGTTGCTGTTCTAAAGCTGAAATGTTGGTAGTGGCCTGCATAGATATGTCGCTTAGTAGTCTATGGTTATATTTGGTAGGATTTGATTTTACTCATGGACTTCAGGATTTTCAGGTTTAATAAGACGCTGATAAAATTGCACAGTATATTAAAACTGTACTTAATTGTTAAGTAAGTTCGTAAGGTCAGAAATAAAATTGTAAAAACCGACCATACTTCACAGTGTTCCCAGTTGCTAGATTAAAGGGACTCAGTAGTCACAGAACTGCAAAAGCAATTTTGGTATTCAGAAAATTCTTATTTCTTGTTGAATTTTGCTTTTAAGCGTGGATGGAAGCAGATTGATAATTATAAAATTTACCAGTCCCTGCTGAAGCCTGAAACAGTTTTACAAGATGATTAAGTCATGCTCTCCTCCCTCCCTATTACTAACTACTAGTATTTTTAAATGTCTTGTCACTGACCTCAATTTTTTTACTCCTGTACGTTAAAGATGCAAAGTTAATACAGATTTTAGATTAAAAGCTTATTTTCATCATCTGGATATAAAAATAGTGATTACTGAAAAGAGTGTATCTAGAAACATGTTACTTGTGTTTTGATAGATGGCTTATGCTCCCCTGAGACCGAAACTGCTAATAAGGAGAGAGCCAACAGTTATAAAAGTCCACGTACTCAAGATCTTACTGCTAAACTTCGGAAAGCTGTCGAGAAAGGAGATATAGTAACATTTTCAGAGCTTATTTGGAGTAACCCTCGCTATCTGATTGGGTCAGGAGACAATCCAACTGTTGTACAGGTAAAAAAAAAAAAGAAAAATCCAAGTTCTGATTTAGTGATTGAGATTTGAGGCCTGATAAGCAGAACTGGAAGGAATGTTGTTTCCTGTTCCTCCTTCAAGATACCTTGTTTCCACCAGTGCAAAGTTTCTCAGTGTTTATTGATTCCAGCTGAAAGCTGAGAGAAACATGGCAGTTGTCACCCATTGTAACTGAGAGTTCACTTTGCTCCAGAAGGGCTAAAGAAACTGAGTGTGCAGTTCTTTAGGGAAAGAATAATTTTATCCAATAGTGAAAGAATTAGACTTGTCTTCATAAATATAGTATTGATCTCCTCTGAGTAATTCCAATCTTTTTTTAAGTAGAATGATTTTAAGGAACGGGGTAGTGCCTAGGCTGTAACTAGGTGTTCCTACAGCACTGCTTACCTGGGCACCACCATTAAATACCAAAATGTGGTCTGCATCTAAAATCCATGTATAAGTTACCATTTAGCAGATGCTGACAACCTTACTTTAACAAATGACTTTAATCAGCCCAGCTTTGTGAACTTGTTGAAATTTTGCATGTAATATATTACAGCAAACTGAATTTTGTATATATATATACGCACACCTATTTTCCTGCTCTTTTTATACACTGAAGTTCTTATCTCCTCTTATTATGTGATATCTTAATATACCTTCTTTGCCACATTTTTGCCCTAGATGTAAAAAAAGACTATAGCTGAGTATAAGAATAATGCATAAGTCTTCACAATATCACGTAATTTACTGTAGTTCTGAATGTTTATGTACTTTTTTGTAAACATATTTTCCTAATAAAATATTAAGGAACAAAAGTCTAAATGTAAAACTCAGTGTGGGAATGTTTGTATTTTCACAGTTAAATCAGAAGCCATATGGGTGTAAGAAAACTGTTTAGATTTCAGTGGTTTGGGTTTTTTTTCAGGAAGGGTGTAGGTACAATGTCATGCATGTTGCTGCCAAGGAGAATCAACCGGGTATCTGCCAGTTGCTACTGGACACTTTGGAAAATCCTGAATTTATGCGGCTTATGTATCCGGATGATAATGATACAATGTTGAAGAATCGCATCCAGTATATTGTTGACCTTTACCTTAATACACCAGATAAAATGGTAAGATTTGAATGTTTGCCAGTTTCTTGTTATTATGGAAACAACTGGGAGGTGTTACGGATGTGTAAGGGAGAAGGAAAGAGAACAGAAGGGGACACTTCTGGCAAAATGTACTAGTCGTCAGTTTTGTGGGTTTTAATAATCATTATTCTACAGTATGGTGGGGAAAGATCTATTAAGAGCCCTGATAATTAGTCATGACATTTATTTACTTTTCCCAGTCTCAAAGTAAAATATGTGGGATTGATTTAATCATGTTTCCAAATGCATGTGAATTTTCCCCTTTTCCCACTGCAGGGATTTGATACTCCATTGCATTTTGCCTGCAAGTTTGGGAATTTGGACGTTGTTAATGTGCTTACCTCACACCCAGCTATTGTAAAAAATCCAAGAAACAAATATGATCAAACTCCAGCAGAAGTAAGTCTCTCCATGTCTACAATGAAACCAAAAACGTTATGCCTAATCAGTATTTGTCAATTTCAAACATATACTAATTACTGTAGGTAGAAGACTTGTAAGATACTAGTGTCATGATAAGAGTGTAAATCTTTGATAATATTAAAATCTTTTATGTTGATTGTATCTGGGGAAAAGTTCTAGACTTTATGATTCACTGCCTTTTCTTTATATATCCATTTTATGGATGTGGATGTATCTTTGTGCTTTGTTCTGCTATGAATTAAAAGTAATGGATGAGATGGGTAGAGCCCAATAATGTGACTATGCAAAAACAACACACATTGCTATTGATTCAAGATTGATCTTATGCTTTGCTAACAAACAACTAAAATTATATTAACAGGTAGTTTGTGAAAGAAGCAAGAATAAATCTGCAGAATTGAAAGAAAAACTAAGAGAGTACTTGAAAGGTCTGTATTCAGAGTTTTGTACTATATCAGGGATGTATTTTGGCTCTTTGCTGTCTTCTATTCTGTTTGCTTTCTGTAGCATTCCTGTTCATAAATGTTGCTACTGTACAGTGCTGTGAAAACCAAAGAGAAACTGAAACTGACAAGGAACAGAAAACTTTTTGTCTTTTAAATTACATGGTCAGAACTCTTCCTCTATGATCACAAGGTTATCCTCATAGCTCTGTAACAGAGGCATGGCCCTTATTTTTTGCAGCCAGCCTGAAGCAGAGAGTTTAATTTAAAAGCAAACAAAAGGCCTTTACAGAGCAAGAGATTTATTTGTCACGCTAGGGAGTCGTGTAATTTCTTTGACATATAACTTTTCACTGTTTTGTCGCATGTGGGTTTAGGATTTGAAATTTGTTGAAGATCCTTAGGGAAGGGATGTATGTATCAATGCAGGTATTTTTGTATTTGAGACAGAAGGGGGCCTGTACTAAAATACAATCTGTAAGCAGGCAATAAATATTGAAACAGTGAGTTTGAATTACAAGTAGTTTACTGACGAAATAAAGTCAGGTGGTTAAGTATATGGGTGTATTGATATTCTAAGAAGCAGCAGCAGACTAATGTAACATAAACTTCGTAAGAAAGCTTTGTATTATTTATTTTAGGTCGATACTATGTACCACTCCTGAGAGCAGAAGACAATTCCTCTGCTCCTGTAATTGGTGCACCATGGTCACCCGATCAGACAGACGATAGCCCCCAAAGAACTTTATCTAAATACCCTGGCAGCCCCAAAGATCCAGTGTTGTCGATAAGAGCTTTTGCAGGCCCCATGAGCCCCTCAAAGGTAAGGAGAGAAGTTCATATGACTCTAATACCTATTTTTTCCTTTTTTTCAATAAAGAACCATTAGAAGATCCACCTCCACTTCAATGTGTGGTGTAGCTTGCTCCTGTTACAGATTGTGGCTCTTTTTCTTGAAGAGATGGGTCTTCCTCTGTAGAGAGGAAGAAGCACAGAAACTTCTAAATGTTTTTTATTGCTGAAAACATAGAAACGTGTGGTCTAAATAAGAAGAGTGGAAGCTCAGTCAAAAGAAAGTTGTTCTTTTCTTTTTCCTATTGGAATCTATTCAAAGAGCACCGTTTGACAAACCTTTATTGACTTACAAATAATTGCGCTAACTTTCGAATCTGAAACAAAGCTTTTCAATGTGGCTATGCATCAGTTTTACAAAATCTTAACTGTATCTTTATCTCATTTCTAGAAATTGATACTGGATTTTAGAAGCAGTTTATCACCTCTGCTTGTTGAATTAACATTAATATTTTTTTCTAAATGGAAAAACTGACAACCAAGTAGTAGGTGTTGGGATAGCTTTGGAAAAGTATTGATTGTATAGTAGAAAAGCAAAGTCATTAGTTTTCAGGAAGAATACTTATACCAGTTAAATATGTTATATATGTCATCTGTTTAAAATTAACGTGCTGGAAGATGGCTTTAGAAATAGTGAATAAATACAATTGAGGAATTTGTCATCTAATGCTTGAATTCTTGCAAGACTGACTTTTACCAAAATGTTTAATGCTTTTTCTTCTAAATATGCTTATTGGTCAATTTTCTGTTTGCCTGACAGAAATGAATATTTTATACTTTGTAAAATTTTACCTAGCATGTAAACAACTGTAAACAGTTTTGATTACTGACAGATATTTTAATGCCTGAATGTAATTCTCAGTCATTGTTGCTGATTCTTGTCATATAAAGGCATAAAGTTTGGGATTTTACAAAAATCCATTTGTTTATTCCCTTCAGCAATTCAAATTCAAACTTCAAAATAAACAGTGACAATTTATTCTAGTAATGGTAGCAAGTCTGTGAAATTAAATATATACATATAAAAATATCACCTTTGCATCCTAGAAACCAGTGACCAAGAGAGCATTTATCATTAAATGAAATTATAATGGCATGGGAAAATTATAAGGCATGCCTGTTTCCTGCTGCACACAAATTAAAACCAGGAAAACTTTGTATCTGTACAGTTTACTTCAAGGTAGTGGTTGTACATTATGGTCCTTACTCTTTTAATAACCAGTTATGAGATCAAAGTAACCAGTAATACTGGGAGGAGTAACTTTAGATTCAATATGAGATTCTTCATAGCTAGAGTTGAGCAATGCTTGTGGCAGAACTTGAGTTGTTTACGTGTAGGCAGCAAACAGACCTGTAGGGAGAGATTTAGCCCGCACTGAGTTAGCTTTGTATTGTGGGGGGTGGTTTTTTTAAATTATTTCTGTTTTTTGAAGGCTGAAGAATTTCGCAGGCTTTGGAAGACTCCACCTCGAGAGAGAGCTGGCTTCTTTCACAATGTCAGGAAATCTGATCTGGAGAGAGGTCTTGAAAGAGTTGGAAGGTATCTAAAAGAGTAGCAGTATAAAAAATTAGCAATAGAGCAATTAAAAGCAAAAGACTTGTGCTGAGTGTACGGTTATTACTTACTGAACAATATCTTAGGGCAAAAGTTACTGGCAGAAATATTTATAAAGTATAATGTAGTTGGATTTTTACTGTATTTTTGTGTAAACAATGGCTAGAAATGTAAGAGCTAGCTTTCTTAATTTTGCAAATAAAGAAAAAGGCATTTTAACTATAATTTATGGTGTTTATAGAATGCTTTTCTCAAACGTTTACTTGCCTGATTTGTCAGAAGATCGAAAATTATGCGTAGTCTACTTTTTCTGTAAAATTGAGGGATTCTTAAAAAAAGCAGAATGAAAAGATCCTAATACAAATGTTCTGCTTTATAAAAGCTCTGTTGAGGTATACGTCCTTGCTGTTAAAATACCTTGTATCAGCAGTATGTGAAAGAAAACTTACTTTGTTAAAAGCTAATTAGATTTCTTTCTTTAAACTAACCCCTCTCTTCCGCCTACCTTCTCCCATTCACAAATAGAAAAAGCTACTGAATGGAGTATCATTCAAATTATGCCTACATCAGCGGGGATTCATCATTATCTGATGTCTAGATACAGTCAGCTTAAAAATAGCAATGTTTATGGTGCTAACTTTAAGAATAGTAGATTAAATTTGAAAAACATTCTAGAAAAAATCAGATGATAGTATGTTTGCTAAGGATGTGTGTATCACTTTTGCAGATTGTTGATTGTTGCAGAATTGTGTTGCCTAGTTGCACGTTTATATTATTAATAGCTGATAAAATGTGTTCAGAAAAGTTACTGTCAAACTAATATTTCTGTCTTCACAAATGATTCGTTTTATTTTATTTATTGCAGGGAGTTAGCTCATGAACTGGGGTTCCCGTGGGTTGAATACTGGGAATTTCTGGGCTGTTTTGTTGATCTGTCTTCCCAGGAGGGGTTGCGAAAATTAGAAGAGTACCTGAGTCATCGGGAAATGAGCGAAAAGGCTCAGCAAGAAACAGGGGAAAATGAAACCTGCAATAGATATAAAACTCCACATCCTTCTGGTAAGAAAAGGGCAAATGCTACAAGCAACAGGTTGTACCTAGGGAGAAGAGGGAGAGAAAAAGCTTGGTGCCCTGGGGAAGCAGTATTCACCTGTTGTGGTTGCTATTATTAATCTGTTATCCAAACAGTCTGATTATGGTATTGAAAAAGTAGCTAACAACACTGTGAATGTAGGAGAATTAGAACAGACCTCATTAAGTGTTTGTTATCTTTCATATGAAGTACTTTGATTGTAGCTCCCAAATGAAATTCCTGTAAGAAAACCTCTATCTTCAGTATGTTTTTTGCTCAGAGCATTTGGGAATTCGTTTTAGAGTATAATTTGTAATCCACATGTACAGAATAAGTAACTTCTTAAAATAAAGGAATAATTCTTTACCACTGAAAGACACACTGAACAAAACCCAGGAAAGCTTTTATACCTTCTTAGACTACTGCTTGCCATGTGTTTATGGAAGGCATGCACTAGTCCCAAATCTCTGTGCTCCTTCCTCCTCCTCTCCTGTGAGATTATAGATCTGAAGGGGCTCTGGTATTGGGATAAACCTGGGCTGACAAGACCCTGAAGGATAGTCATTGGACTAGTCATAAGCCTTTTTGCTTTGGAGATGAAAACTTAAGCTATTCTATATTAGTAACATTTTCCTACCCTATTCTGCTTTATCCTGAGTTTATGCTTTGTTTACTGGTTAATGATTGAAGTGAGGCATGTAGGAAATACAGTTCTCAATTGATTAGGATATGAAAGGTTATTTGCAAAAAAGATACAGCTGTAATGATGTCATTTTGCATTTGTAGCTTTAGTTTGGTTAGTTCATGCTGTTGCATAAATAAAATCAGAGAGGGTTTCAATCAATAGAATAAGGTGTAAAGATTATGTATTCATTCCTAGTTTATTTGATTTGCATTCTGTTGAAAGTCTCTTTATGTGTTGTTCTTATTAAAATTGTTCACAGGCAAGAGTAAGAAGTGCTGCAATTCTGTTTCTGTTGGAGCATTTTTGGATGAGGATGATGATGACATGAGCTTAGAAGAAATTAAAAACAGACAAAATGCAGCACGGAATATCAGCCAACCTATTGTGTCCAAAGAACCTAGCATTGATGCTATTGGAGATGCTGAGTGTGATATCTTGTCAATGGAGCGTACAGTAAACATTATAGAAACATCGCATCACCCCAGGCACTATGAAAAGGCGGCTTCTTCCAGCAAAAATGGATTTTGTAGTCCTGTGTCCAGTGAAAGGATAATTAGTGACAGAAAGCATTTGCATGGTGGAGAAGAATGCCTTGTATCGCCCGTTTCCAATTTAATGTCAGAATTTGAAAGCCTGTCATTCCAAGAACAAGAGGTTGCAGGAGAATCAAATAAAATCACTGAAAAAAATGTGAATGAGAGAATTCTGGCTGAAGGAACAAGTCAGGTGAGAATATCCAAGGACCATCTGGATAACACCTGCTATGCAGCTTCACTGGCAAGTTCTTCTGAGCCAAGTGTTACAAGTAAACCAGGAGAGACCAAGTTAAGGACAGAACACAAAATGCCATCAGAAAAGGAGAGACTGGCCATGGAATCTGGAGGTCAGACTAATGAGGCACGACAACGTCAAGAACTGTCTTCCCAGAAATTTCTTTTGAAGGCTTCACCCACAAATGATGATTCTAAGAAGTTATTCCTGCTTGGGTAAGAATTGTCTTTTTTTAACACTTACTTGTCCTTTGGTTTATGTATGCAAAACAAGATACTACTTATAATATGGCAGCAAGGTTGAGATCACGTGACACTAAGAAACACTAGTTGCAGTCAGCCTTGAATGATCATCTTAAAGCACCTCAGTGCTTGTACAGCAGCCGTACAGTTCTCTTGCAGCTAATTACCTGAATAGTATATCCAAAACAGAAGGAAGAAGAAAAGTCTTTGTTTCCAAATCAGTTTCAGTTAACTTTGCTGTTTACCATTCATCTGACAGGCTTGTGACTTCATGAGACTTTTATGAGACTGCTGTGTAATAATGGACAGTCATTTATGTGTGGGCCTGCTGGAAAAAGTTCATAGGGAAACTGTGTTTATAGAGGAGCAGGGGCAATTTGTTTGCTTACATCAAAAATAAATATTTTGGAATTGGGATGTTTTATTGCCTGAACAAATATGTAGTTCTCTTTTCATCTAGTTCTGTTTACTTTCTAGGGAGCAGCCCTCGAAGCTGGATAGTGATGTCTTAGCAGCTATAGAAGCAGTAGAGATTGATCCACAGAAATACCCGATTACTTACAAATGGAAACACGCGGTGCAGTCGTACTCTTCATCTGACAGGCAAAGGTATTTTTGCAAATTCAATCAAATGAGTTGAAATAAAATTTTTAGCGGGTCAGCTGCAGAACACCTTGAATAGCTAGAATTTCAGGCCTTGTTGCTCACAGAAACCTTGCTTTAAATATTCAACTGTATTAACTATTACTGTGTTTCTGCAGTTAATCACCCAGCCTTTTTGGCTGGTGTCTGTTAATAAGGAAAGTTTACTGGTGCTGCAGTCACATTCCTTCCATTACACTGCAGTTCCAAATAATTTTGGTGTACCTATACAGACAAATTGGACAGAAAATGAAGGTCTGGAGAGCAGCAGCGTTTTCCAGTTGGCAGATGTCTCAGTTTTCTGATGTCTTTGCTTAGTACTTGGATCCTTCATTGGCCCTAATGGCCGTTGTGATGTCAGATGGTCATTCATCCCTGTTGCGGATGCAGGACAATGATGTTGTATTGCTTTGAGGTACGCAGGTTGTGCAGAGTGATGTTAAAGTGAATTCAATATCTTCAGGCATCTTTTTATTACTATTTTTATTTTTACCTTCTATTACCCCAGTCCAAAGAAATAGTTAGTGTGAACGATGGTGTGTGTTCAGTTTTTAGAGAGAATGTCATGTTTTGCTACACAAAGGAAGCAGACTGCATTTGCTGGGATGCCTGAATACATGTTATGGCATTTATATGTTTTATTTTGAATGCCGTTGCTTTTGGGGACCCAAAGTGACAATTTTTATACAAGTGGCTTCTGGTAATTGTATTAGCATGAAGATTCTTTTCCATTGTGACAGATATTGGTCAGAACACTGAAGAGTCCCTTGCTCAGACAGCCTACAATTTATATATAGTCATGATAAAGTTCTCAGAAAGAAACAGATGACCCAGTGCCACACAACAGATTGGAAAGGGGGCAGGAACAGAAAGCCATCAAATGACCTGTACTTACTTCTGTTTTTTTCTTGTTTCTTCTAGCTTTCTAAATGCATGAAATTCCACTTGTAATAATTATGAGAACTATTTCCACTAAGTAGTTCTCAATATAGGTATTAAACGTTAATTTTTCAAAATACACTTTAAAGAGAGAACCTTTGAAGCTCTGTCAGAGCCTGTGGGAATTTTAAAAATATAATTGACTGGCCTTATTGGCCACCAAACTCAGAGTAGGAGTTGGGAACCAGCAGCTGAGAAATGCAACTGTGTTAAGGTAGCAGAGATTGGAGCAAGGAGGAGTGTTGTGGGAAGAGGTGAAAGCACATGTGGCAGGGCTGAAAGAAGTGCAAATGGTAAGTGGAAGGAGAGATGCTGCCCAGTGCTGAGCACTGGGACAGAAAGCAGCTTGCTTTTGTCTCTGTATTTCAAATAGTGCGCGGAAATAGGGCCATCAAGTATACTTTTAGAAACAACATTAAGCTAAGATTTTTCTGTGATTTAAAGTGGAGTAGAAACAGGCACATATTTTCATGTACCTGGTTGATACGGTGTCCTTGTACCGCTTCACTTTTCAAAGTCATGTTCTGTCATCCCCTGATTTTTGCGATTAATTTTTTGAAAGAAATAGGCTAATTATTTAGGCCTTTTTCATTCTTAGTCCACTGTCTGAAAGGCCCAAAGTGTTCTTCTAAAGTGCTAAAATTTAATGCAAGATTTTTAGGTGTAATCACTGTTCTGCCACATAAGTAGAAATGATTCCTGTAACTATTTGACAATGCCAAGGCTTGCTCTGTCAACTGCCTGAATTTTGCAGTGCTGCCTCTGCTAAAAGCAAAGAAATTACACGCTAGATCACTTTGTCTTTAGGTATGTAGGATTTTGACTGCAAAAATCAGACCTAACGATACGGATACCAGTAGGTCTGTCAGAAGAAAAGTATTTTCAAAAGGTTTTAGCTAAGCTGTTTACATGCGTAGCGTTCATAGTGTGTGTGGGGTGGATTTTGTTTGTTTATTTATTTTTTAAAACCTTACAAATATCTCTAGCTTACTGCATGTTTTCTGTAGTGGCTTATCTTAAGAAATTGCATCACACGACATGTTTTAGAAAGAACAGTCGTGATTCACAGATGCTAGAATCAACCTTTGGTCATTCTGCCTTGCTTAAGATAAAATTTAGAGAAAAGGGAAAGGTTTTTACTGAAAAGGTCTTTTAATTTAACAAAGCAAATATTTTGCTCTGCTTTCAAATAAATTCTAGAACCTAGTTCTCATTGATTTAAGAACAAATCTAACACTTACTATATAGAAAATGATATTAACTTCTGTGGCATCCAAAGACAAAGATTATTTTTAAATAGGAGGAGGGGATCATGCCCGGCCACAGCAGGAGCTGCGGCACTAAGCAAGCCCAGGTCAGCCTTCGTCTTGTGCCCTTTCCTAATGGGGACATTGGACTACAATTGCCCAGGTGCTTCACAAGCACCCGTTTCTTTTCTTAATGCTTAATGGCCCTTTTGGAGCAAATGACATCTTGCTGATGAGGCAATGTGTTTACATATAATACATTATGCTGTCAGTGTTTCTTCTCAGACCTATCTGTTACCAGTTATGATTTCTCTCTGCTGGTGCATTACTCTAAGATCTACAAGTGATACTGGGTAAAAGTACTGCTCGCCTTAGTGCAGTTTTCTTAACAAAATGCAAAATGACTTTTTGTTTCTTTCAGTTGGCCAAGTCCAGCGCTGAAGGCAAGAGTCAAGTCCCAAACCATCGCTGCTGGCCTTCCAAATGCTTCAGGCTATTCTAATTCAGGAAGAAACAGTCCCCTAACAGGAAGTCCAGGAAAATACAGCAATGCCGCCTCGTTCTCTCCAGACCCTGGGAGTCCTGGGCGCTACAGTCCAGCTGGTGTCAACCACGCTCTGTTAAAACTGCGTTATTTTTCAGAGCCTCCTGCCCACTAAAATGTGATTCATCTTCCTGGGACTTCAATTATATTTTCATTGTTAGAACGGAGGGAGAAACTACAATGTTACTAAAGTGACATGACGGTTTGTACCTGGCTATTTATTTTTCCTCAACTGAGGACAACTGTATGTTAAAAAAAAAAAATTGAATATATGTCTTTATGCCATATACGAGATAGATTACTGGTGACATACAAAAAGTTAGTGACAGTCAGTGCAGTTGTCCAGTAGCTATGAAGTAACCCTCGTTGCCAGTAAAGCAGTGAGCTGAACCTTTACTTAGAAATGGTGGTACTTTACTATCACCAGTTGTCGTTATTGTAATGAACCCGTTAGCCCTCAACTGCATTGCCTTTGCTTGGATGCTCTGGTGGAAGCACATCATCAGTAAGCAGAAATCCTACCAGAGGAAACTGACAGCAAGAGGTAAAATGTTCTTCCACTTGCAGGGGGATGCTCAAAGGGAAGAGCCTAGAACAAAGCCTGGGCAGTGACAGCTTTCCCGGACTGAGTATGAATGTGAAACCCTGTGTGTAAACAGAAAGTGTTTATTTATAGCCAGCAGTTTGGTCTAGATGGTTAAATACACACACAGACACACACACTTATAGATATGTGTGTATGTATGCACCTAGTTACACAGAAAACCTTGAGTCTTTGCTTGTTCTGAGGCTGTTAAAAACACCGTGATATACTGTGGTTTAGTAAAGGGGCACTATAGAAACTACTGGTATTCCTTTAAAGGTTAGTTTGAAGATTTTAAAAAAAATAATATAAAAATTAGCTGGTTTTTTTTCCCCCCACAGAAGCTTTTAACATTAGCGGATTTTAATAGTTCTTACACAAAAGCACATCAGCAATAATTTACCAGCAAGATCCTGTAATGGTCTAGCGTGTAATATATTAGAGTGGTAGCCAGTGACCTGTGATGTGGCTCCTTATTTCCCAACTGTAAAGAGAGAGGAGTAAGGACTAAAAATATTTTTATTGAAATCTAAGCTTTTACTATGTCTCTAGTCTTGATGTGGTAATGAGTTTTTGTTACAGCAGTCAATAATTTTATTCTTTAGCCTTCTGTCAGAATGACGTGTTTCGACAGTACGCCACTGAGATTGAAGTTTTCTGTACAAAGCTTAATGGTTGTAATGTTGCTTGAAGGAAGGCTTCCAGAAACAGAGCGCTCTCGTGTCAAGAGCTCTCTGGTTAAACAAAAAAAAGAAAACCTATCTATTGTTACAACACAATTCTGATCAGAAAATTAAATCTGCCAGGGCTCTGCTGGTAAAAAGGGATGGATTTAGTGTCACTGGTGCCACGCAGTAAGTGAGACAGCCTGGAACCTCCTTGGGCAGCTGTAAGCCAAGCACATGTCTGTCCCTGTGCCGCCTGGGGGTCTCGGCACTGCAGGGCCGGATGGGGACCCCAGCGCTCGGTAGGTTTGACGGCTGTTGCACGCTGCAGAGCGACTGTTGGTGCACAGACTGTGCACCTTTCAGTAGGCTCATGATTTGGTACAAACCTAAACAACTGCACTTAATGCTTTTGCAAGCTTAATAGTGCCTTTTGTAACATAATTTTTTTTTTTACTTAAATTCTTGTTCTTTTAGAAATTTTTTAAAAA
This sequence comes from Anarhynchus alexandrinus, assembly GCA_008711295.1. Lineage (NCBI taxonomy): Eukaryota > Metazoa > Chordata > Aves > Charadriiformes > Charadriidae > Anarhynchus > Anarhynchus alexandrinus. The sequence goes on from VUYV01000004.1 coordinate 6,131,900, forward strand.
AAAAAAAGTGGCATCCACTTACTATGGGCACATAAAATACAGTTTTTTTTCTGGGCTTTCTGAACAGAACGTATTTTAATGGCGCGCTCTCTCTCTCTCCTTTTAAGTTTGATTATTTGCTGCGCTAGCTCTCTGCTGTGGGAGATCATTCCTGTTAGAAATTACTCTAAAAAAAAAAAAAAGGCTTATGTGTAGCTCTTTCTTTATAGTTAAACCTATTTCCAATGAGCTGGACCTTAGAAAGAGCTATTTTACACAAATGACTGCTATTTTGTGAGAGTCCAGACTACTAGCTGGGGGTCAGGGTGGGTGGGGGGGTGTCATTCTTTGAGACATTTAAAAAAAAAAACAAAACAAAACCAAACATAACCTGCTATGTTACCAAGTATATTAACTGATTTTTTTCATAAGGTTTTCCTTTGATGCAGCAGTCTCCATGGTCTCAAAACAACCTCTTTAGGTCCCAAATTCCTACAGTAAGAATTTTTTTGTTCATTTTTGTGGTTTTTTTTTTTAGGTTAATCTTGTTTTTTTAATATAATGTAAATTATGTCTTTGTCATTCTGGAGAAATTGTTCAGATGATGAATAATTGCCCAATACCACGTTAAAGCCAAATCCCTGTGGGAAGCTGCTGTGCGCAGCTGCGGTTCTCCACCCTGGTCCTTCCTGAGCTGTCACATGGCACCGTTGCCCCATCGATAAGCATTTGTTCCAGAGCCGCGAGACTGAAACTAACACTCGAGTGCTTCTTCCTTTTGTCCTTTTTACCTTTGTTATGCTTTGCTTTCTTTTTTTTAATATTTAAATATATATTACTGGTATGTACATGTAGACAAACACAAACACACACCCCCCCACCCCCACCCCTTGCCTTTCACTTTGTAATTTTGTTTTGGTTCGGTCAAGAGAGTATTTTTTTTAACTGTGCTACATAATGTGCATTAGTCCAGTTGTACTGCAGCTTAAGAAGTCATTTTTCTAACACTGTATTTACTTCGGCTATTAAAAGAAAATAGCGATTTATGTAGTGATTTGATCATTCATGATTGTGAAGAGAGCACTTCCATGCTGAGCCTGTGGAGACGCTTTGAATCAGATTGATACTGCTTGATTCGGGTTTTCTTGGCCAAAAGTTCACTTTTAAAGGTGCAAAAGACTAGTTCCAGTTTGTTTGTTGTTTGTTTTTTTTTTTAATTAGCCAAGTGTCATGTTACAAATAGAAAGGTACCCCATTTTCTAGTGAAAAATCAGTGAGTAGCTGCAAGTGTCACACCATGTTTAGTTTTTGGGGCGTGGTGGGAAGTAGCTGGTTGATAACCATGACATGCAAACCGCCAATTGCTCCAGGCCTTGATAACACAACTGCACACATCTTTTGTGTGTGCGAGCATGACAACATTGGCTTATGCCACTGACGACCTGGAAGAAGAGTCTCAAAATGTTTAAGACAGAAAGTCCAAATACTGTAAAAATTATGTACTTAATTTTAAATTTCTTACTTTCACCCCCACAACTTAAGTGCCTCTGAAAACTTTGCTCATTTCTGTAACTGTGCAAAGAGGTGGTGGGTGTGTCCTCTGGCTGCCCACCAGGAACCTATTTATTGGCATGGGGGGATCTGGAAGGGTATGTATGTGAGAGTATGTGTATGCACACACACAAATAATGCACAGAATTTTCATCTTACCAGCTTTGGTGCTCCTGTTCCAGGTGGTGGTAAGTGCCCTGTAACTCCCAAAGCACCAGGAGCCAAAGGGCTGGGACTAGAGCGCAGCTGTCCCCTCTTGTATGCTGCAGTGCTTGCACATCTGTTTCTGCAGATGATGATAATTAACTGAGCTAGCTACTCTCTCAAGTTTACATTTCAGCCATTTGGAGTTAAAAGGACAAATTGGTAAATGAACTGTTGCCCTGGGCAACATGGGACACAAAGGCTGCTCAGCTGGCAGAAACCCACCCAAGTCACCGCGCAGCACTTCTGCCATGCGCTCTGCAGCAGATGGTCATACCACTATTCAACTGAAGAGACAAGAGACAAGTTATTTTATTCAAAACTTTTAAAAAGTTAATAGACAAAAACTGATAAATTATTCTCATTGCATCAATGAGAGATACATCGCGATGGTTTCCTCTTACCCCCACAACTTGCACTACACAACGATTGTGTTTTGTTCCCTACTAGCCCCATGTTCCTTGAAATCATCCTGATGTAGCAGTTCTGCATCAAACAAGCCATTAGACCACGTCTCGCTAGGGCGTGTGCCATAATTATGCTTCATGTGGCTCTGACAGGAGCGAGTTTAGAGGCTCACCATCATTCTTGGTGATAAGAGAAGCTGTCAAACAAGTTACTTACGTTTGCCAGCCTATCACCAAGGCCAACTATGCATATGGTGAAACCATTCAACGTTCCAGATATATGATCCAAGTCACTACACCAGTTCAGGTTTCTGGCAAACATCCTTAAGATGAAACGTGTCTCGGCCCTCCCCTCACAAATGGAACCCAATTCTCGGCCACCTGCATTTTTCCTAGCACAAGTCCAGCAGTATCAGAGCTGTACAAAGGCGCTGCTTCAGGCATTCTTACTGATGCCTGCACTACACCCTGGGCCTAGGAAAGCCGTCCCACAGACGCTTTTTCATTATTCAGCAACAGTACTTTTAAGCAGCAGTTTGCTCCAATACGGCAGAACCTCTGACCTGACGTCTCACTACCTTGAACTCAGTGGTGTTAATTCTCTATTCTGAAAGCAAGGGATCAACAAATCAAATACAACTCAATGGGAAAAAACACTCAAAAATGTCGGAGTCAGTAACTGGAAGCACTTGCGGGATTACTGCTTTCCTCTCCTTCCATCTCACTGCTACAAATGCATCCCTACTCCTTCTACAGACCAGGTTTTAGTTAAAGGCTTTACGAGACTGAGAAACATTGTTCAGAATAGCTTAAAGTACTTCCTGAGCAGCAGTTAATTCTAGCACCATGGCTCTGAGGCAACTGTTAGGGTTTTTTTACCCTCTTTGCTTTATGCTTACAACCTCCAGGCACAGTTTACATGAGCTTTTTGGGGGCAGAGGGGAACAATGACACAACATAAACATACATCCTCAACAGCTTACAGAAATCGAAGCCTTATCCCTTTTTTGTCCTTTGAACAGCAGAATACCCTGTTTGTCATTTCTTCTGCAGGAGCTGAGAAAACCGGGCTCATCTTCAGTTTTTAGCTGCAGTGTGACACAAGGCTGTTCCTTCCGGTTCCCACACCAATTGCTTTCCTGCACAAGAAAAATACCCACAGGAGCAAGCTTTGGTTATAGAAATTCACAGGGGGCAGGGGGACAGTCAGTGCTCTTGCACCTGCTGAGCACACAGACATTCAATCTCTTTGTATTCCACAGCTCAGCTTTGAGTTTTGGGGAATACTTGAGGACTGGACAGCTTCAGGCATACAAAGATGTCTTCTTTTCTGGACTGAAAGGCAGATATGAATAAGTATGAAGGAGGCAAGGGGCTAAAGGACATTTTTAAGACAGCATCACACCCCAACATAACCAATAAAAATCTAGTGGTACTGTAGCTGAATGTACTAGTGCAAAGAGACTAGAGGCAGCTCCTGGACAGCCATCAGTTTTGCTCATTCAGGTGCGCGTGATTTTATCTGGAGGCATGAAACCTGTGTCACCCAGTGTTCGAAGTGCCACCCTTCCATTTGGACGTATCACCAAGTGAGTTATACTGCCATTGTTAAGAGACATTCGTAGCCAGCCTTCTGGAGGGAACTGCAATGCTCTAAAAAAAAAAAAAATTAAAAAATTATTCATTTGTAAACAGATATATTAACATGCTGCTCACAGCATCTCCTTCTGTTCCAGATAAGGAAAAAAAAGGAAAATGTTCGGTCATTCTGCAGCTTACATGCTAAAGCTCCCACAGTCAGCCCTAAAAAAAATATTTTTCTTGTGCAATTGATATGAAAACGCAGCATTGATACCTGGACCAGTGGCAGCAATGCACTTGTGTGAGCAGAGTGCAGCAGGTGGGTACGATTATTGTAGACAGGGTTAATTCAAATCAACAGACAGTAGAAGCTCTAACGTGGTAAGGTTGCTGGGAGCGCTCTGAGCAACCTCGTAACAAACAGGAGGATAGACAGCATAGGTTCATGTTGGTCACTGAGCTAATGGCAGCACCACAGAACCCTGCGCAGTTCAGGACAGGTAGAGCAGATGGCTCACCACCCCACTGGCCTCCTCCGCAGACCAAAGGCGTAAGTGGCAAACAGCACACTTACTTACACACTATTTTAGCCTTATCAACATGGGTAGGTATGTAACAACAGCAGAGACGAGGTAGTGAGACAGGATTCATTCTACTTGCCTGTGTGTGCCTATGGAAGAAATTCACAGAACTACTTGCCATCAGCTGTATTGTTCCCCAGAAGTAGCAAGAAAAAGCACATTGTGCTTTCTGTATAACCGCAGTATCACAGCCAGTCTCCAGCTATTTTAAAATTCCTAACTGAATAGCCTCAGGAGTTCCATCAATTGTAGTAAAACAGATGGAGAAAATATGAAGTTGTCGCAAACACCTTTTGCCTCAGATACTATGGAATAACTTGGGTTTGGCTCTATGACAGTCTTTTAGAAAGGCTAAGAAATTAAGTAACAGCCACAGTCAAGCTAGATTCAAAGGGAACACTACATGCATTGTGTTCAATTGTGATAATCGGATAGCCTGCAGCGGAAGGCACAGAAGAGAAGTTAAAAAGAAGAGGGAAGAAACAGCAAAGAGAAAAAGTATACAGCTATTTCAGAAAAAGCCTAGGTAGCAGCAAGACGATCTCTTTTGGCACAGGAAAGAACATTCTGTTTACCTGATCAATAATTTTAAGTATAGCAATTTTGAAAAGCTCTAAAGCAATCCACAGAGCAGACAGGCTAGCATTTAACTAGCTCAGCTAAATAAAGCTAACTGAAATTGTTGTAGGTATCGATCAGATTAAAGTTTAATCACATATGTCCTGCTCGAAACAAATTATCTTACAGACAGTGCTTTGTTGATAGGGAAGAGGAATAAAACAGACTCAGCTGACTGGATACAGAGACAGGCAAAGATCCAGAACTATTTTCTCCTTCACGAACAACCTTGATGTTAGCGGAAAGATCCACTCTCCCCTCTAATCCAATACTGGGTGTTACTGCAAAACCACACTAATACAACTTGAACATAATACAAAAATTTCCATTAGTAAAAATTCCCAAAACTAAATCAGTCTTTCGTTATGTAAGATCAAACTCACATCATCTCAAAAAGATGCATCCAGTCAGATGGTCTATTTTTTGTCTTTTCCAACAGTCCACGCAGGCATTTTCCTCAGGTTTATGGGGAGCAGAAGCTTATGGTATTAGAGACTGTTCAGATGTACAAAAAGGTTTCGAGTCTCACCGATTTAGCCATTTTCACTTTAGAATTAGAATGAAAGTCTTCTAATTTTCAAATTCGTCCTCTATCTGCAAATTAATCCTGTGATGAAGTTGCAGAAGCAGCCATTCACATTGCTGGCACTGACTTCCAACCACTTCAAACAAGCCAAATCAACCCATCTCCTCACCCAGTGGTGCCATACACCAACACTAAGTCAGTAAAACTATGGCCTTTTAAAGCACACAGATGAACATGCAATCCAACACGTACCTGCACACAATATAGCGGATGACGTTGGCATGGCAGACAAAGATTTCGTAACTGTCTTCTTCCTGCTTTGCATCAGCTCTATGAATGAAGTTTCGAAAAGCAGCCTCAATTCGAGCTCCATCTTCGTAATACTGCTAATGGCACAGAGCTCAGAATTAAACACAGCTCAGAGCATCACATGCCATCGTCTGCACATGCAAATGGACTGTGTCTTCTAAAGAGTTCTACTTTACAGGGATGCACATTTGAGGCTGAACTAATACATAAGGATTTTAAGTTATTTTAACTGTTCTGTACACTTATTGGGGAGGAGAAAAGCATGCAATTATCTAAGTTCTATGATGAAAAGCACCAGCTCAGACACTGCAAGTTATCACTACAGTCAATATAAAGTATATTAAAAAACCCAAACAAATACAGAAAAAAGTTACCACAGCTTCAGGTTTCCAGTGAGAGACTGGAGGGTCTGGTTCTATAGGTGCTCCCTCTCTCAGCAGATCAGTACTTATTTTTTTGACTCCTAAAATATTAAATAGACACTCAGAAAGGAGTTTGTTACTCCACCTACCACTGCACAGAGACCCACAACTCTACAATCAATACATTTTTCACATTATTTCTTCAAGGAAATCTTCCTCTCCTTCCTGAAGACCATTTTAGTCTACACATTTCCTATCAAGGTGTGTGAGTCTCTCCAACACAACTGTTCTGTCATCAGCAAGACAAAGTTTATTCCAACTGAGAACAGCCAGAGCAGCCTGGCACAACAAATTGAGTCTTCCCAATCTGCTGGACTTTGAAGAAATGCACTTGCGAGGACGTTAATCTAAAGCTGTATGACAGTTAATGCTTACTGCTCGTTAATGCTAATGCTACACTTTTGGTATTTAATATTTATATTAATATTTGAATATCTTAATCTGAGGAAGGAAAAATGATTTAGGTGGGGTGGTTTTTTTGTTTGTTTGGGAGCTTGGGGGGTTGTTTGAGGTTTTTTGTTTTGTTGGTTTTGGGGGTTTTTTGAAGCAGCACATTTAATAAAACAAACACAGAATGGTTAAGAGAACTGACATTCAGCTAATCATACCTGAATATCTGCTAAAATACCAGACAGAATTATGTATAGTCAAATATCTTTAGTTAGATTCTGGTATGCCTGAACATCAGGAGGAAAAAATCCAATAAAACACCAAAAAAGCCACAACAACCCAAACCCCCATATAAACAAGTCACCCACATTAAAAAAAACCTACACCTTTTTGAGTGTGCCGCATCTTCCCCTGCACACAGGATAGCAGAGCATGCAAGAAGGGCCTGTTAACTAACCCAGCAAGCATCACTACAAGATGATATCTTGTTTATGATCCTCTTCTCTCCTGTGCTATTGCCCGCCCAAAACTGAGGACTGAGCCAAGCCTGATGACCTGTGACAGTCTTTGCTTTACGAAAAGCCTAATTGAAGAGCAACCAGCAGAGTTCTCCTGCACAGCAGTATGTACAGGTAGCAGCTAGTCACTCAGAGGGGCAGATCCCTCTTGTATTTTTAAAGATGAACTGGAAACAAGCAGAATTAGGGTAGTTAGTTTCTCTATAAATACAGACATATTCACACAGGGCTGAAAGTTGGCTAAGTAATATCTCAACCTTAAAGACAAGCTTTGAATTCTAATGGAAGTGGTTTTAAGGATCAAAAGATGATAAATTAAGGGAAGTCACTTACCTGGGAGATGTTTACTTATAATTTCAGTTGTTTCCGTTGCTCTGGTCATGGAGGAGTGGATAATCTGATCAAATTTTAATCCCAAGCTTGCCAGCCTGTGTCCAGTCAGTTCAGCCTGCTCTCGACCTTAAAAATGATATTCATTATCTAAATTGGTGACAGTCATGTAAGCGCCTCACACAAACTACCAAAAAGGTTGTCCAGCAGACATAAAAGGTCTCCATTGGTGTCAGTTTTTTTTCCTTTCAAAAAGTAGTTGGAACATATTTTTACCAGAGTCACTACTTCTTCAGATCAAGCTTATTGGCTGGACAATTTCAAGTCATATTTCCATCAGCAGGAAAAAATAGTTAGTTCTTTTTTTTTAATTAAAAAAAAATAAAAATCAAAACTTACTCAGAGACTTTCACTAAAGTATTCAATATCCCCGCTAGCCCCATCCCAAGGGAGCCACTTCCAATAAAAGACAGGGCTGACCCAAGCCATCTGCCATCTCTGTGGTCAGGGAGCACAGAAGAGGAGACTGTATCAAACAGATCCACTCAGACCTGACAGTGCATTTTTCATAAAGGCAACATCAGCTTGGAACAGCTAAGAACCACAGCACTTGGACATCTAGGGAAGGCTCTATTCCATCTTTCAGGTACGTGGGTGAAAAGACAACAGACAGTTTAAGTAACTGACCCAAGGCACAGCATGAGACAGGATTAAGATTATACTTTGTTACCACTTTAAGATAGCAACTTAGTCCTTCAGGACTAGCATTCCACTCCTGTTTGCACACTGGTGACTACGACTTTGGTGGAAGAAAAAGGTCCTTATACTAAACATTTGGCACCAGACTTCTAAAACCTCAAACAGCGCTGCACAACAATAATTCCTCCCCCCCTCAAAACAGTGTTGGCATATACATAATCAAAAAAACATCCACTGCTATTAAAATATTAAAATAATACTAATTAGCATTTGAGACCTAGTCACAGGATCAATGAATTAAAATTAACACAGACAGAGGTTATCCTCATTTCATGCAACTGCTTACCAGTATTCCCATAATCAGTGCTCAGTAGCAAAAGTGAAATGTATTTAATTATAAACATTCCAACTGAAAGGAAAGTCAGGGGCAATTTTATTTTTTTATAAATCAGCAAATAAACTAACAGAAACACAAGCCACCTTTTAAGAGAAATCTATCCTAAAGTTAGTCATGGAGCTAAGTTTAAAAGCTTAGCCTTCAGGAATTATGTCAGCTAGCATGAAAATTTGCTCAAGCAACCTTAATATAATTGGAAATTTCCTTTATGAAGTTTCTTTACAACTGAGTGTGTTTAGAACTCTGGAAAGCACATTTTAATGTTTGGATTTAGAGGATCAAAATTAGAAGAAATAAACTCATTCATGACATCTTTCTGCCACAAAGGATCCAAAAAGTGCATTAAGGTTTTGCAGTGAGACCCAGAACAGAGCTGAGTTACTGACCTGTACTCATCAGGACAGCAGCATGTGAAAAATTATTTTCTCAAAATGCAAAGTCTGATGCTTCTAGCAATACATACCAAGTGGGGTCAGAGTTCTGTCTTTATCAGCCCGGCCATCCAAATTATACTGAGAATGACGGATAAGGAATATGTGCCTGGTGGCTTTTGCTTTGCAGTGGTCTAAGCGTGAGGCAAGTTCTTCTTCCCCAGTTTCTTCATTTTTCTTTTTGATGTTGATAAGAGCCAGTGGTTCACGTCTAAACAAACGCATTTAAAACATCATTTTCAGATATGGGAGATTAAAAGGCAGAAGAATTTTACAGATTTTTACAGATTATTTTTTTTTTAACAGGAATTTTACAGTCTTTCTAGATATAGTTGAAGTACTAAAATTGACCAGTTAGCCATTTATATTGCAAAACTGATTCAAACCATTGTGCGAGAGCTATAAATAAAAGCCTACAATAAAGCCTGCAATAAAACCCCAAAAATTAATGCCGCAGGTTAAAAGGTGTAACTGACAGAGATACATTTGCTGTTTAGCAACAGCCACCCCTCAGTTAATTCTTGGGGAAAAAAGGCAACAAATGCAACGGAAAAAGTTAAATCCTAATGCAAACAGATGGTGTACACTAAAATATATGAAAGCTACAGTCTGTCTGGACAAGAAGATTATAAACACTAGCAGAGACTTTATATTTTAATTCCTGTTGATTCAACAGTCGTTCCTGGGATTTTCACTGATTTTCAGTCACAGGTATAATGTTAGGGTTTTTGACAAGAAAAACTAACCACGAATGATACCCAGGAAGAGAGGAAGAGGTGTTGACTGAACATAAAGGAAAGAAAATGTTCTGTATCTAAAAGGCCCTGTGATAACACCTACAAAATTTGTACTTTATAAATCACATTTATGTCAAATGACTAAACGCCCCCCCAACAATATCCTAGAAGGGATATTGTTCCATTTCTGCAGTGCACATTGAGCATTATTTTGTACATTAAACCAGGTCACATCAGGTCTCTCCAGTAACACCGTTTTGTTGTTCAGCCTAGAGCGTTCATTTATCCTTTCATCTTTTTCATCAACTCTCTCCCCTCGTGCCACTTTAACCTTTCTTCCATTTTGTCACACTGCAGACTAGTCTCCCGTTGTAACCTTCCCTCCTGCGCCTCACCCACACAGTTGATCCGGTTCCTCAAGAGTACACTGGGCACAGAGGCTCTTCCCCTCCCTCCCCCAGTACCACAGATCACTGCCAGAGACTTCCTGCTGCCAACACCAATGCTGCACTACCATCATCAACCCTGGCCAAATCTCCCACAGATTAGTCTTCTGGTCCCCTCTCTGCACTGATGCTTTACCCCACTAATACAAATGCTTTTGCTATGTCTCTCCACCTCGGAGGGTAAATCCAATCCTTTCATCTTATACCTAAAGAACAGTTAATTTATTTAATTCATACCAGACCTCACTTCTTTCATTATTGTAATTAAACTTGTTTCTTTATTTCTTTATAGATTTTTTAATCAAGAATATAATTTTTATTCAATTCCAGACAAAGTAATTTGGTCATAGAAAATTGCTGCTTCACGTACCTACTTCTAGAGTTCACAGCAAGATTTGCTTTAAAAAGCCCTGCATCCATTTTGCTTTAGTAAAGACGTGATTGCTATTACACAATAGGCACAACGCATTCCTTAAGGTGTTAACAAAGTTCAGCAAACCATTAAAAATAAAACAGCAGTCCAATAACAAGAAGTCCCATTGCTATTTCATAGGATACTTCTTTTGATTCAGTAGAAACTATGTTGCTGGAAAGATACATTAGGAAAAATTCAAGCACATTTATATATGTTTATACACATTTATAAACGTTACACACGTTTGTGTATTTATAAGCCATTTAACAACTTCACATGTAAAGTGTTTCTGCCAATGTCATCTGAAAATCAAAATTAAGACTGCAACCAGGTATAGCCAGAGCCATACCCTACCAACTGGTAGACACCAAGCAGCAGAAAGCTAAAATTGATCTGTGATAACGTATTTACATAATACACTTCCACTGTTTGCGCACTATGATGGATGGTGATATAGTACACTATCCTTAACTGCTATTAGCTGTTATCTAGCTATATTTGCTCAGGCAATTGTGACAGCTACATCAGCACAATCTTTACTTCCTGAATTGGTTAAAAAAAAAAGAAGAAAAGTTACACGAGTTCCAAAGTACTTTAGAATCCCTGAAGAAAATCAACCATTCAGCAGCACCAGAAAGGCGTGGATCTGCAGTTAAACAAGTAGCTTTAGCACCTCCCTCAATGGAACCGTGCAACCAGGTATAACCTTATTTAACGAAGGTTTTATTTTTATACTTAGAGCGTACATAGCCCTATCTATATGAGCATTGGATTCTGCAGCATCTCAAAAATCAAACCAGGATGCATTATACAATAAAAATCTGTTAGTGCTTAAGTTTGGATTTACTACGATTAAACTGGAGCTTGACATAAGTCTCCCTGGGGAGATAATTCTACCAGACAGAAGCTAAATGAGCCGAAGCTCAATACAGATATTTGCACATTCTAATTAAAGAATTAGAAAAAAAAAAGTGGTTAACCCTTGGGTGCACGTATTTCAACAGGACGAAGCACAGAACTGAGTCAGGTTCCAGGCAAGGGGAATTAAGAACCCAAACCTGCCGTTTCACGGCCAACAGCAGCAGCAGGCCCAGCGCACGCCCAGCACCTGAAAGCGCTCTTCACCCACGAGGGCGCCGTTATTAAGCAGAAACACCCCGGAACAGGCACAAGGCGACCCGCCACCGCCGCCCTGAGACGCGGAGCCCGGCCTCCGCCCGGGGGCTGGGGCCGCCTCCGTCTCCTCGGCGGGACGGCGGACACGAGCCGGGCGGAGGGGGGCCGTCCCTTCGGAGGCGCCCCGGAACGGACCGGATTTGCAAGAATTTCAGCTGTGCCCCGAGCAGACCGCCCCGGCCCCTCGCCACAGCGGGTCCCCGCCCCGCCGCCCCTACCTGTCCCAGTTGCTGTCCCAGTAGCCGCCGGTACCGGCGGGTCTCTCGATCCAACCGGGAGCCGGCGGGCAGGAGGCGGCGGCGGCGGGCGGCAGCAGCAGCAAACCCTGCGGCGCGGCGGAAGCGGGGGGNCGCCGCCCGCCTCGCGCCGCTCCGCGCCACGCCCCGCCGCGGACGGAGCGCGCAGTGGGGCAAGATTCCTCCGCGAAGGCTCCGGCGTGGGGCGGGACGGGGCGGCCGGCGCTGGCGGTCCCTGGCGTCGGGAACCGGGAACGCCGGGGTTTGGGGAGTGCAGCTGCCCGCAGCGGCACCGGGCTGGCGTACGGCAGGGCCGGGCGGTCCCGTCCCCTCCTCGCAGCGCCGTGCCCTCGCCTGCCCGAAGGCGGCTGCTCCCTGCCCCGGTTCGGGCCAGCTTGAGCAACAGAGGTTGGACCAGATGGTCCTTGAGGTCCCTTCCAACCTGGTATGTTCTGTTCTGTAATCGACAAGGAGGCTTCTTTCAGAAGCAAGATCTCAGTTGAGCTCCACCACCATTGCGTCGTGCAGAAAAAACGATGTGGTCAAAGTGGAACGTTAATTACCTGTAGATCAGCAATGGTACTGCCTTAATAACCTCAGGACAGCAGCCCTGGGGAAAGAGAAGCAGAACAGAGCCCCTTTTTTCTAAGCTGACATCCAACATCCAGCAGTGATTGCTACCTGTTAAATTCAGCAGTTTGCAGACGGTGACAAATGCTACCGAACGTGGATCTCAGGATGCCGGCAGATTTTACAGATTCCATTGTTCAGCCTTTGCATATTTAATTATGCATTCTTATCATCCCCATCCACCCGTTCAAGCTTTGCCTCCATACCCACATTCCCCACACGGCAAATGGCACTCTCCGTGTTGTCCTGCTCACATGCCAGCTGGGTGGAGGGTCTCCAGCAGCTGGACTCCAGCCAGCCCCAGTGCCTGCCTGTTCCCCACACACCCAGTGCCTGTCCTGCCCGACCACCGGGCCAACGGGCCCCTGGGGTCAGCAGGACTCACAGCAGAACCGCAAGGACGTTGCACCTGCCCCAAAGAAAATGGCCCTTGTGCTGAAGAAGTCAAAGCACGCTCCAGCTCTCCCAGCTGAGTGTCTTTCCCCTGTCCACCACTTTGTGTCTCTATCTCACGCACACATGGTGCAGACGGAGAAATGGAGCTGACTCGAGTACAGGTCCTTTGGCTCTCGGACATTTTACAGACCAACGGTGGCCCCAGGGGCCAGGCAACTGAGTCAGAGACCTTGATGAAAATTTGCTGCAGACTAGATGTTTTTTTTCCCCTCCTTTATCCTTCTTGCCCGCCTCATTCTCTGTATTAAGGTACTCAGCTTTCTGTTTCTTCTCATAGAGCTTTAAAATTTTAATTTGATTCTTTTTCTTTAGTTTGTCTTGGAAGGATTAGCCTTTATCATAGAGGCAGGCGTGTGTATTTATACTGCATATGTTCCTTCTTATCAAGAGCCCAGAAGGAAAAAGTTTATTTTCAAAACTTCACATGCAGTTCCTCATAAATAGCCCAGTTCTTTGTCTCCAGTCTCCCACCTTCCTGCAAATGAGTTCTAAATCCTTTCCCCCCATAATGCCTTTTCTCTTTTATCCCTCATAACTAACACTCATTCTCCATTAACTGTCCCATTTGTATCCTTCCTCTTCCCCTGCAGCCTGCCCCCTAACCCAAATCCCAGTTGCTGTATTAAACCTCCAACAACTCACAACAGAAGGAAAAAACTGCACCAGATGCCACCGTCCACTTGGGGACGGGGACATGCTGAAGCTGGATGGAACAAATAGAGCAATTCCTGATAAATCTCTCAATTGCTTGAACTGAATTCTAAAATCATATGGTTCAATTTGAAACTTCAGTGCTATTAAAGGTGCATCGATTGCACAAATACCCGACACTTCGGGTCAAAATCCCAGTACAGACAGAGGCAAGTTTGCCGAGTGCACGACAGTGGCACTGACTTACACCAGGGCTGAACTCAGGTCACCACCAGAAAAGTTTGAGACTGTTGATAAGCAATAATCAAAATTGTTTCCTCAGCAAAAATGTATTGCTGAACATCTGGGCAATCTCATTGTGCCAGAAAATTAAAATGGTTAATTTTTGCCTCAGTGCTGCATTTTGGATGTCATTCTGTGATAACACTTCACCACCAGAGAGCTTGTGTGCGTACGCTCACATTCTGCAGTTTATTTTTGCTTGGTTTTGGTACTAACGCACTTATACAACTTATGTGCAAAAGTCTTTTGAGATTATCTTAGATTTTACTCAGTAAATCCAAAAACGTTATTTTTAATTAGATTATGTTTACCATTTTGTAAAACTTGCAATTCAATTAGGTTAAAAGAATCTCTAAAAATAATTTGTTGAAAGTTACCACCAGCTTGAATACACAGTCCTGCCTTACATTAATGACTAGTTACTTCTTGCTCTGTATTTTTTTTAATATATATTCATATTGCTACTATTCTAATCCAGTTTTATTGTGTTGTATTTCATCTCTGAGCAGAAAATCCATCTAAGAGGATAACAACCTACTGATGGTACCCACTAATGGAATTATTCTGTTAGCTAAACCAGTAAACGCTTGTGCTACTGATGCCACAGGTGCAATACTCAGGGAGGGTTCCCAGGGGTTTATCCCATTTCAGTGGCTGGGTGGAGATACCCTCAAGCAAGGCACCCAAGGTTGTCTGGCCTCTTAACTATGTTGTGACCAGAACAAAGCAAAACAGAAATTAGAAAGCGAGTACAGTCGGCAGAAGAGTCAGTACAGATGTGGCCTGACAACCGGAGTTGCTTTCCCCTGGCGGGCAGAAACACCTTGTGGCAACAGCGAGGAAGAACTTCTGTTTTCTGTATAGGACCTGGATCACTACAGGGATGAGTCAGTGTTTGGATGTTTTACCATTAGCTACAGGGAGAGCAAGGGCAGGTCTCTAGCCTACAATTGGCAAGCAAAATTTATGAACTTTCTGGCATTTTTTTTTTAAACAAAACAGTTAAAGTAATAAAAGGACATTTGAAACGAGGAAAATGTGGTTTTGTAAAGCCTTTTCCATGACCCCAAGTGCATTTACTCACCATGTATCACCTTCCCAATGTAAAAAAAAAATAAAAATCTGCAAATTTATTCTCAGAGAGAGAGAGAAAGAGAGAGAAAAAGGAAACATTATGTCATTTGATCCAAAAGTATTCAGACATATACTGTGGACTCACTGCTGGCCTTCTTAAAGGAAATATTGATCTCATCCTGGCCCGCTTCCGACCCAGCAAAATTTAAATGATACACTAGCTTAAGCTTTTGGGTTATAAAATGATGATACTTAAGTTCACTTAATACATTTTTTTTTATAGAGCGAGTATTGCTATTAAGCAACTTTGGTTTGTGTAACTTGACCAGTTAAAAAAATAAAAGATTTTGAAGCAGATACCATGAAGCAGACCATGTCTGACCACATCACTGAAAAGTAAGCACAACCACACAAATCCTGTGTTGGTTAAATACAGCACAAAATTTAGGGAGATTTTGGCATGAAGGAAAGTCTACATATATATATGTTAGCAGTGAGTCAGATCTTGAATTTAATCTCGATGTTGTGAATCACCCACTAGAGGATCCTTCAGATCTCTTTTGGCCAGAAAAATATCAGAAAGAAGCTCATTTAGGATGAAAGACTTGTATCTTCCCCAGACACACTCCCTATAAGCATATTTAAAACTAGGCTTCACCATATCTAGAGCATGGAAAGTCTTTACATCACAAAAGAGTAGCCCATTTCTTAATTTTACACTCACAGTCACCATCTTTCTAACTGAAATAGATTGAAAAAAAATTCTTTACGGTGTCACTGGTAAACTGAAGTATCTCAAATTCAGCTGTAAGGAACTGCTCTTCTTTCCTGGGACTGAATCTCTTTCCTTACTCCTTTAGTAAGGGGTAAGCCTCCTAAGTGCACTGTGACTGAAGTCTCATTAACACTGACAATTTTAAAAAAATTAAAATCTCCTTGCACTTGTTAAATTGTTCCAAAATGGTTGAGACTGCAGTGACAGGATAGCTCTAGGATAAAAGTCTGTCTTCTGCGTATTGGAGTTACGAAGCCTTGCCTCTGACAGAAACCATGAGAAAAGAGTTGCTACACAGGGCAAGAATAAAAACTTTTAGAGAACCCCTTCAGGGGTGAGGGTGTTACCTGGCAGATCTTCAGTTGCTCTCAAATGCTACTGGGCACTGCAGATTTATGGCAATGGATGTCAGCCCACCTTTTAAGGGTATTGTGTTTTCAGGTTTAGGTGTCTAACAGTTTATTATCAATGAGTCCTTCTCAGTATCTTAGCTTTCTCTTATTTACAACCAGAAGGTTTCACTCTACCAAACACAAACATTAGGAGTTACAAATCAAAAGACACACCAAAAATATGTTTGTGAAAGGAAAGACCAAAAAAAAAAAAGTAATTTCTGAACTGGCAAACTAGTTTTATTAACACAGTCTCTAGCCCTGTCATTAAGTAAACACATCCAGTTCTGCCACTAAAGTCATACTCATGAAACTAAGGGTTTGTAACAGCAATACTAACACCAGATTATCTAATGTAACGCTCTAATAAATAATGATGTATCACGCCAGAAGGGTTTAATTTGAAACAGATGGTCTAAGGAATGGAAACATAAGCAAAGTATTTTACTGTAATCACTATCCAGGAAACAAAAGGGGATTTGATATTATTGCCTCAAGGACTGCCTTCCCCCCCAACGCTTTTGTCTTAGATAACAGCAAACTTTTATTTTGCTAACGAAGCACAGGTGCTGCTGATAGCTCACAACAACGAAACAGAACTCAGGCGTTTTTCCTAATCCTGATTAGCAACTGAGAATTTGCTTTAGCAACAGCTTTTGCTGCTTTTGCAAAGTTCAACTGATCTCTCTTTACACCATTTTCTTAATTTTTTTTTCTGTTTTAGAAAATACAATAAATTTGTCGTTGTTACGGAGTTGACAGTGTGGCCTTCTCTTGCGTTTGACAGTAACTGTCACTACTAAGCACTTAATAGTTAGGCACTGCAGTCTATGCCCTAAACCCACCTCTGCTTTTAGGTGCACTGGCAAACTATTAAGAGACCTGATCTGCAAAATTCACTCAGCAGGAAAGAGAGCATTCTTCTTGCAAAATCATTTGAGGTACTGTGACATATATAATCACATAACTTAGGAGATTTCTAGTTTTAATGATCCATTTAATGCTTTACAAGAAATATAAAAGCAAAATTCTAGCTCCCCCCAAATTGATATCCTTTCCTGATTCTCTGTCAGGAGCTGTTTCAGATATTCCCTGCTTTACTTCAGAAAAATCACCCTAGGGATGAGCTTGGCACAGGCTTTCTAAACCCCGCTGTTCCTTTTTTTGGAAAGAAGCATTTAAATGCAGTGTTTTCACATAGAAGCTGCATTGAGGCTGCGTGGGCAAAACCCGGGGATGAAATAATTTTTGGGGAAGTGTCACTAGCTACGGGTCTGGAGAACCTGCAAGATAGTCAGCCACATACGTGACATTCTCTGCTGGCGACACAGCAGAAATAGCAGCTGCAGCTCAGATTTAGCTAGCCGAGCTTTCCGAACACCCCCCCCATTTCAGAGGGACTAGGGCCCAGACGGAGCAGAGCACTTGCTTAGACTGCACCTCCCTTTAAACGCATGAACAATCCTTCTGAAGTCAGCAGACCTTGTCAGTAGTGTGCCAGTGTTTAAAAACCCCACACTTTTCAGGAGGAATAATGAGCTTGACACTTACTTTTTGCAGGTTTGAGGGGTTTTGGAGAGGTAGCATTTTTGTATTTCAAGCTTTTCTCTGCAATGCTGAAGACATTTTTTTTTTCCCCCACCTCTAGTTAAAAACTCAGAAACCCCCATAAGCAAGTGTTTACTTGAGACTTCAGGAGCTTGGGGCCTTAAAAATCCCAAGCATTGTGAGATCAGTCCAAATAGCTTGAGAAGTAAGAAAAGTTAATGGGATATTCAACTGTTTAAACACAAATGTGTGCTTATGTGTCTGATTACACATTAGTCACACTATCTAGTAAGCTTGGTATAGAGCCAGGAGCTAAGAATTCTTGAATATTAATCGCTATTCTGTTGAATTACTACTGTGTGACAAACACTTCAGTAAGAAATGGCCTGAGAGCATTGTCCTCGGTGCTCTGCAGAGATTGTCTGAGCACAGGCTCCTTTCAGACACTGTGTGGATGAATTTCACGCTGTGTTCACTGGGTTTATACCTCTAGGGAGAAAAGCAGTGGAAAGATGAATTTGTCCCATTGAAAGGATGTAATGTACGTCTGCATGCCTGATGAGACACAGAAAGAGCCTTGCCTCTGCTGACAGAGATGATGAGCACAGCATCAGGGTGAGCAGTGCTGGCTCCTGGCAGCATGGTCGAGAGCCATTGCTTCCAAATAGGAGTTAGTGCAGTTCCTATATCTGTTCAGGGTGTATTTTTGCCTGAACACAAAATGCAAAGTTCAGGCCTGAGGAAACAGAGTCTAAACTCAGTTACAACAATCAGCACCTGGATCCCGTGGAAGTATTCCGAACTTGCATGAGTGTAACTGAGACCTGTCCTACAGCATAGCACACACACTCCCACAATCTGAATCTCCTAGCTGGGAGCAGCACATCATGGTGTTATTTCACCTGACAATGCATTTTATTTTTCAATCAACAAGTAGAAAATCATGGAGAGCATCTTCTCACAGTACAATACTCATTACTACATGTCGTCTTTCTGTCTCATTCCCAACACTAATAGGCACAGGACCTAATTATCCCCTTTATAAATAACTTTCTTCATCCTATCTCGGTCCAACAACGTTTTGGCAGACGTCCTCAGCAGAAGATTTGAAATTATGTCCCTGCCAAAAATTATTGCTTCTGATGAATCACAGCACACACAATTGAAAGGCTGTGGTTGCTTTTATAAATATCTGCAACACATACATATATATGTAAATGTATGTATGTATGTGTGTGTGTGTGTGTGTGTGTGTAGCAACTTGGCAATTGCTGTACATATAGATCAGGCAAAATGGCATGGTGGCTTTTTCTCTCTTCCAAATGATGTTACTGAGCTCATTCAATCAAATTTCTGCTAATGTACTCATGCATTTCCTAGGGAAATTTTAAGAACCCTCTGCATTGAGCTAGTCTGACCACCACGCTAGTTTAAGTTGTTAAAGTCGCCAGATGTAGGACTCAAGTGATGAATTTATTTTTGAGCATAGAATTAGGCAGTCATGGAACATCCAAGGAACTAGGCTTCAAAAATCAACTGATGTTAACCCGGACTAAAGAGAGCATTGCTTTCACTTCCCTGTGCAGGGTATTGCTAAGAACAATAGCAGAGTTTATGCTGTGCTAAAGGATACCTTTGTTGCTCTTCTCCTCCTCCAGTGATATGGTTTTCACAACATTCTGTGCCAGTTTAACCTGCTTTCTTGAAAAAGTTCTGCCTTGTGTTTTCATTCTGCTTTTTGGTAATTTCATGTAGTGCTCACTGTTTTCTGTTTGCTTCTTCCACGGCATTAATTATATCATTTATCAGGTTTAAAACAACTGGGTCCAAGAGAGAGTTCTTGATTGGAGATGCTCTTGAGAGAAACTCTTTGAAGAGAACAGTTTTTCTATCCTAACTGATTTGCCACTAGCACTTTACTGTTATAAGCTGGTGTGATTTACCAGTGACTGTGCCTCAAAAAGAAGCAATGTATAAAAACTACTTAGCTAAAATAATTGTTGCTATTAGTAGGAAATTATGCAGAATTCTTTAAAAAATATTAGTGNGAATGTTTAAAAACTACTTAGCTAAAATGAACTACAGGTTCATTAGCTAAAATAATTGTTGCTATTAGTAGAAATTTATGCAGAATTCTTTAAAAAATATTAGTGAAATCCACATTCAACAGCTCTTGCTGTAGCAATAGGTGAAATATACAGTATGCATTTTATGCAAGTTTTTTGAGTCTGCATTTCAGATCTTCTATACCATTTTATGTCTGCAAAATAAAGACTAATAAGCAATTTACTATTGCTCCAGATTGAATTTACATTTTGTAATGAATTTAATATGTCATACGAAACATAACTTTGAGCGGTAAACTGGCCTGGAAAAAAATTACAAATGTTTTCTTCTTGCCAACTTCAACAATTTGGGGAGGGGAATTACTTTTGCAATGCTTCACTCTGGCTTTTTTACAGTGCATTTGACAGACACATGGCATTGAAAGACTGGTTGCTGCTTAAAATTAAAAAATACATTTTATACTAAAAGTGTCCCTCCAAGATAAGTGCAGAGGAATGTGGAATTGCCAAAAACTAATGGCTATCCTGTGAGGACAGAACTCAGTTTGAACTTTTCCCTGCTAGCCTGCTTTCAGTCCCCAGCCAAATCTGTAACAGAGCCCTGAAGATTTATGTTATTACTCTGCCTTATACCCCTGCCCTTATAAAGGCCCTGCCTACATTATAACCTTCTGTCTTTCTGCAAAATAATGATGGGAATCCATCTGGAGCAGGAAGAAGCGTTCTTCTGTGTACTTAACAGTGTGCTGCCCGACCCAGCCAATCACTCTTTCACGCTGATAGAAACCGGAGGAAATTTTTCTTGCCAGCAATAAACCCAACTGCCCTTTGCTCTCTTTTGACACTGTCTATTCCCTTTCATGTCACCCAAAGATATTTCTTTCCCCTTTTTCATTACTTGTTTTCTCTTTGACCTGAGCTAGGGACTGTAAGAATGCCCTCTCAAGTCCCACACCTCTGCCACAAGGCATAGTGTCCATATAGTCATCACATAGCCTCTAGCAACCAATGCCCTACTGCCAACAGATTTCAGATCTGGCCCCAAGGAATGGCCACAGGACCCAACAGTGCAAGTCACTTAGCAATTTAAATCCAGAGGATCTCAGCTTCTGTGCCATGCTGGAATAACAGCTGCCAAGTGTGACATGACTTTCCCAAGCTCATAGAGTAAATCAGTGACACAGCTGCAAACACAAACCGTGCCACCGTTGCCCAGGTCTGTGCCTCACCCTCACTGCGTGGCAGGTAACACATCCTGATCGCCAAAGAGAAAGATCACAGAAATGCTCACTGCTTAAATCTGCCCAGTGTTTGAGCGAGGAGGGAGCACAGACACACCATACCTAGCAAGACACTTCACAGGCCTCTGCTTCAGGCAGGCAAAGCATTTCTGGGTGCACGGGTTGCGTAATGACTCCATCCAACAGCAGGATGCTCGGGTTCCCTCTGGTGATCAGTCTCTGTGGGTATATATATAAATAAACCAAAACCAAGGATAGCACACCCCAAGTCTCTTGTACCCAAAAAGGACTCTCTCCGTCATTTTGGACACAGTGCTGAAATGCATTTCTGTAGCATCCAGGGCTTTAGATATATTTGAAAAGAGTCTGTATAGATATCTCTAGAATTTGTGTAGATATAATACAAGAACAAAAATATTTCAAAAATAAACGAAAATACTCATAAAGAATGATATTATAAATTCTGGAAAAAAATAAGGGATCAATACAGTAAATTACAATGGTATATTTTCTTATGAGGGTTTTACAGCTTTTGAAAAATGTAGCTATTCTGCGCTTTAATATAAGTGGAAATAAATATATTTATTTCACGTTTATAGTTAAATAAACTCATGCAACTTCTATTTACACATGCACACACCTAATCTTCCTATCCCTTAAAGCAGGATGTGCTTTCCTGTGTTAAAAATCCCAATTATTAATAATTTTTAACTCTTTCCTGCCCCATTATAAGAAAGGGAATATTGAATAAAAGACTATACTAGCAAAGGAATTATTTTGTGCACCGCCAGACAATGTTATTCCTTCTTTGATAATCTTCATGTGCTATGAATACAGGGTTGTAGATAAATAGATATTTATTTCTGTACAACATTAAAACAGACACATAGAAGACAGGAATTAATAACATTTTTCTCATTCCAACATAGCAGCTTAGTCCTTGCTCTCAAGAAAGAATGTAAAAGGCTGTATTTCCTCAGCAGCCCACAACACATCAATGGCTGTGAAACTTGGCTCTTACTGTGATCTGTGCCGCAACAGAACATTGCAGCGTCCCCCCTTTTTGAGGTCACTCCTAACCTACAGCTATTTCTTTTACTGTATTTCTGCTTGGTAATTTTAGTTATTGTTTTATATATATACACAACTATTCCAATAAGCAGGCAGGGAAGCACAGAATTGCTTAAGGCAATGAAGCATATGGTCTCTTGGAATGAGGATAGTGCTGTGTGGGTATTATGCAGAGGGTTTGGATTATAAGGAAATATGCAGGAGGTCAAGGGAAGGACCAAGGCAGAAACGTCTTTCATATATTTACTAAAACAACTTTCCAAAGTCAGTGTAAAAGACCAAGACTACTGTCTGCAACACCCATCACACAAAAACAAAACTTTCCTTCCCAAGAACATGACCTAAAATGATGCTTTCATTTGAGGTTAAATATGCCCCAAATCTGCCCTATTGCTCCTGGATACCTATGGGATGCCTCTGCTTGGCTCGAGCTACACAGCTGATCACAGAATGATGGGGTTTGAGCCTCTCACAAACACAACACATTTGTGAGGTCAGGAAGTCACATCCCCATCTGACATGGAGCAAGGAAGCATGGAAAGACGTACGAGTCAGCAGTAATTTGTAGTGGAGCCAGGAACTGGTGCCAGAATGCCTGAAGCCCATTCCAGTGCCTTAAGTGCAGACCATGTCTCCAGCTGAACATCTAACTGGTACATCTCTTACTGCGAATCCGAGCTTAACACTGGGAAACTGCCAACAAGATAGTGCAAAGCACGTGCATTTTGATACAGAAGATTGTAGGCAACAACGGAGCAGTTTGTATGCATTATTTCATAGTGTGTCTGGAAAATTAGTCATAGCTAAGTACCACCTATTTATAACTACTTACTTGTCTGTTTTAAGTGTGTTATTTTAGATATCTTTCAATGCGACAGTAAGGGCTGATCCCAAGGCCAGATGGATTCATAATATTCAGGCTGCAAAAATAGGATCATGCTGTTACTCACTGAATTTACTCAGACACTGCAGTTTCTACAAAGTGAGTTTCTCCTAAGAAAAAGTAGCATTGGTCTGTATGTATTAAAAAAAAACCCCAAACACCAAAACCCAACAAAACCCCTTTCACCATCTGTTCAAATGACTGTACAAGAGAAAAAGCTGACAGTAAAGCTGTATTCTGCTAAACCACCTGTGCCCAGGACTAGAACTCATTTTATGAGCTTCCACAGTCATCTCTGATCCAAAGATTCCCATGTGCTCTGCACCTACATAACTGAAAGAGGCTTTCAAAATGTATGCTCCATGGCAGGCAGGTGTGCTTTGCAACTGGAACGCAGAGGAAGCAGTGAATGCAGAAAGAAACAACTGCCCAGGAGCCACTTACCTGCACATTGCATGAAAGGACAAGCCAGAAGGCAGAAGAGCACCATGTTGCTGCTTCACTAGTAAACCCAAATTCCCCCTTGCTGCCTGCCACTCAAAAATGCCCACGTGAAGACTAGTTATCTAACTTTGCTGTAGTAGGGACAGAAGCTCCATTAAAAATCAAGTTGGCCCAAAAATGGGATGTGTTTATGAAATTCCACTTTCCCCTTTGTCCCCTGTTGTGGGAAAAAAGATGTCAAGTATTTGATTTGCTCCAAGTTAGAGGCTTGAAGAAGTCCTAATCTCAACGCACTATAGCAATGAGCCAATTCCTGCAGGTGCTACTCTTAGTAGCACATTGAGTATAATGAGGTTCCATTAATATTAAAGGAAAAACTAATACTGGTTTCAGGGAAGCTAAGATTTCAGTGTGAGCTAGACACGGCAGCCATGAACTTAATGTGCTATTGTGCCACTGAAAACAGGAATTCTCATTTTAGGTGTCCATCTTAAGTATTCAAGGCTTGTGAATTTGGTGTTGAAAGACCTATATTGAGTCCCCATTGCTGACTGTGTGTAATGACATGATTTATTGAACCCAAACTCATGGGCATCAGTTCCAAACCAACGGTGCTAACTAAACAACAGTGCTTGATTTGTATGGAAGGCTACTTTTTCCCTTAAAGAGTTCCAGGCGTTGCCCTTTCTCCAGCTAATTAAGACACATCCTCCACATCATTTCTTTCAGTTACCGCTGAGTTCTGTGGGAGGGTTTCACACAGACAATGCTCAAATACATCCTTGAAAATCCTGTTCCTACCCTATACTGAAGAAACAGATGGATAGTACAAGCCCTACATGAAAGTTAGGAGTTTAAAGGTGTGAAATAAATTTTAGGAGGTAGTCTATCACCCTCATTGATTTTACATGACAGATACTTCTCAAAGTCTACTGGAAGGAAGGGGTTTTAATTACTTATATTTGTAAAATTTTTTATTTCAGAAAGGGGATATTTTTTCAAATACGGTATTTTTTAAAATACAAGACTTACCTGTGGTACCGCTGTCATTCTAAGATGCAACTAAACTAGAAAAACTCATGAACTGGCAGAACCTGCTGCATAAGTTTTGGTGTGCACTTCTGCCATATAATCTGCTCAAACTGGGCTATGCCCATGAATGCAGAAATTACTTTGATTAATGAGGACTGGATAGACAGAGTATCTTAACACAGTCTAGAAATATTGGTAAACCTCAGCAATTGCCCACAATGCTCTCGGAGCTTCGTATGCTGGTCATCTCAGGCCAGATATATTCTAGATCTAACACCATACGGACAGGCTATGTCATTGCTTTATATTCCTTGCAAATAAGAAAAATTACTGTCTGAAAAATCCACACAAGGGATGCATGTGTAAAAGGTGACTAGGATGGCAACACAGCATGAAATAATTTATAAGGGAAAGGAAACATGAATAATCTTCCTTACAGTCATGAGCTGAGAGTCTCTTCCACAGAAGTCACTTTTCTCTCTCTAGGCAAGACCCACTGTCTGAAGTTTTGCAAAAGTTCCTGTTCCATATCTAGCTAGCATCATGAGTATGGCATCCCTGCTGGTAGGAAAAAACAGCACTTTGGGGGGAAGGAATCAGTTTGCCCGTTTGAAAGAACTGGTGAAACACCTATCAATGCCAGTGGGGCTGGAGGATTCTCGTCATGGCCAAGAGCCAGTTTTCTCAAGGCCACTTGTTTGAGGTAATTTCTGATGGTTCATCTAAGTTCTCAGCTTCCCCTGAAAGAGCCTGTCCCCTCCTCCTGCATCTCTCCTTTATAGGTCTGAGCACTGGGGTGCTCTCAGGCATCTCTCATGCTCTTATATATTGTCCACTTTCTCCAAGCTTCCATCACTGCTTGTCCTTCTCTCAGAATATCCCTTAAAATGGTGGGGCTACCTACCAGTCTTCCGTGGCCTGGAACATAACCACTGGCAGAAATACTGTGTCCATCTATTTTATTTGCTTACATTTTAGTAAGTATTTTTGGTTTTGTATTTTGCTGCTGATACAACCATTTTTTTCTTCTGTCAACACGGATGAGTTCCATTTAAAATACATCAGATAGGGAAACCTGTAACTAGTTTTACTTGAATAAATGTACACAGTTATGTATGCATTATATACATATAGACATTATATATATACATATATATACACACACATATATAAGGCACTGTAAAACGTACTGTCACTTCTCTAGGGCTGTTTTTAATCTGTAAAAGTAGATCATATTCCTTCATATAATTTGAAATGTCTAACCAAGACATTTTTAAAATGTTTCAGGGTTACAGAGATATAGCTGTGAAATAAGCCTTACTTTAAAATTCAAGTTATTGTGACAAGATGAACAAAACCTATTTTGACAGTAATTCTAATCCATTTATTATATAACTGCTCCTCTCTTAAAAGATGTATTCACCTGTATAAATAGTTTCCTTTGTCTCTCCTTATTATGTTCCAAAATGTGAACTGGAACTTGTCCTGCAGAATGAAGAATAACAATAACGGAAAAATGAATACAAACTTGGATAATTTATCTATTAGCTAGAGAGAGGAAAGCCAAGATCACTACTGTAAGCCAAGATGTCTTTAAATAAAATGTACTAAAACAGATCACGACCTTATATAATTCTGTTTGACGCAGCCAACATCAATGAAGCCTGGAGATTATGTTTTTGGCCATTTTATATAGAAGGTAATCTCTGCCATGTAAAGACACGACAGCACACAAATATGACTGGCATTTATAATGAACATGCTTGAATGGATCCTTGCTTAATGTAATTAGCCTATATATGCAAATTATGGCATCAGAAATCCTGTAGCAGCTGCTGTTAGGGGGGCTCGGCAACTGTGTGTGTTATAAGCCAATCTTACACATGAAACGGACATATTTTCAAAGGCTACAACCAGATACACAGATGAAAACAGATTAAAAATTGTACATCTTCGGGATGTATAAATCCAGATATCCTGGACAGAACATTTCAACAAATACCAATATAACATTTTTTCCACAGTTAGTCTGTAGCAATGATTCACAACCGTGCTGGACCACAGGATCCCTATTAAACCCACAACTTTAATAAAAAACACTACTGAAAACTTCATTTAATGTTGCTTCATAGACCACTTACTGTGGCCTCACAAGCATGATCCATTGGTCACAACTAGGAGACACTCTTTTAAAGACTCAGCACATTTTCTACTCTACCGTAAGCGCCTTGAAAATGACTTAAACTGCAATCACTTCTTTTAATATCTTGTCACCTGCAGATTTTGCACTGGAACTGGCCTTTCCAGTTCTACTGTTTCAGTTCCCGTTTCGCACAAGCGGAAGTGAAAAAGGGCAGCGCACCATGAACCATCTCGGCAAATGAATGCATCTGAGGCGTAACTCATCGGGGAAAACCAGACACTTTAAAACACTGAAGTGACTCAAAGGTTTAAAAAATATATATGTATTACGAGAGCCACAAAAAAGGTTACAGACAGAGCTCCACAAAGCCTGCACGGATACATTCCAACAATTCAAGGTGGCAGAACAGGAGAAATACAGACCATAAAAACGGTTCGACATTAACCTTCCAGACTGTCAGAGACAGCAACCTTGACCCCATCTTTCCCACACACAAAAAAATATTGAATATATATATATCTATATCTATATCTCTAGTCTGGACCACAGATATAGTCCAAAGAAAACCACATTGCAATTTCCACATTAGGCTTACAGGAGAATAGGCATCATCTGAGGAACGTCCATTGTAACGCCCATGAGGTGATTATCTTAGGCCAAGTTGACATAACATTATGCTTGGTTAGCAATTTTAGAACAGCAACACAACACAGTTCATTTGCTGCACATGGCTACTAACACATAGCTCTGTGCAACCCTTTGAGCGGACTTTAACCAAACTAAGTAATTACATTTGTTTTGTTTTGTTTAATTTAAAAAGAAAATGCAAATGTAAGATATTAGGGCAGTTCCTGCTATCACCTTTCTTAAAAATTCAAGACTTGAAGACTTCTTTAACGTACTTGCTTACAGACACATCTGGAGACTGTACTAATGATCTTCAGGAAAATATGCCACCCTGAGGCTTTTTCCCTTGTTCACTTCAGGTTATGTCTGCATCCAGTTTTGACGTAGGGGGCCAAATGCTGGTTGTGTATCAGTGCAGAATTTGGCCCAGAGTTTCAAAGTCTTTGCTATTCAGACTTTCCTATGAGGTCAACAAACAAAGTAGTAAAAAAAAGAAAATATTAAGGCTTCAAGTAAAAATATTTCCTCTCTCTCCCACCCATGTAGTAAGGTACATTTAATTTCATAATACTCAATATATTACACAATTAAAGATACAGAGATCCAACTTTTCAAGGCAGATTGTACTACAATGAAAACCTGGAGGCTAAATGGGAGCGTATGAACAGGGAACGAATGGCTAATAAAATGCAATATGCAATGAAAATCGATGCATAAACTAAACAAAAACTATTGCTGTTTTTTAAATAAGTACTACAATCCACAGCTAAAAGTAAAAACATGTTGAAAAGATTTAAGACTTCTGAAACACGAAATAAACATGACAAAAATAAAGAAGCTACTTTACAAGATGTGTTAACTTGTGCTGGATTTTCATGGCCGATCCCCACCTACTGTAAATTAGCATCACTTAAATGAGCTTTGATGGAGCCACACCAATTTACAGCAGCTGAAGATTTGGCCTGCAGTGTCTGTGAAAACTGAGACTATCTGAGCAGAAGAACCTTACTGCTAATCTGTAAGCTGCTTGAAGAACTATACTTTAACATGGGCTGGGTTTTGCTCCAAAATTAGACTTAATAAATAGGTCCCCAGTCCTGCAACAGGAGCTATGGAAGCAGAGGAAATAGCTGCAGGTTCAGTGCCTTGGATGGAAATGAGTCTGCATTTGCTGCATGCAATCTCCTGCTAACAGTTCTGCTTAGATTATTCTTTCAGAAGGTTTGAATAATTTACTGCAGGCTATGTGCACTGAATTATATGCAAACCTCAAAAGGAAAAAAAAAGACGACTTTGGTACCATTGTAAACCTATTAACAAGTCGAATGTCTCTCAACTGTGGGCAAAACTACTCATAAAATATATAATCCTTACATCTGAACCTGTAACGACACAGTGCATTCATTCTTTCCTCCCTTACCCCTTGTGAACTACATCAAAATAACCCTGGATATTAGTGCTTTATACACACAATACTGTGTTTAGTCTTACTGAGAAATTCTCTCATGAACTAATGTAGTTAACTTCAAAGGCTCTTTGGCCCTTCAAGTTCCTCAGTAGCTTTTTTGTTTATAAATGCAGGAGAAAGAACGATCAAAGTGGAGCATCACTGGGATGCAAATTTCAAATACTACATTGGTGCAAACTTTCAGCCTTGCTTGCATGAATTTCATGTACATATTCAAAGATACATGATAAAATGTGCCCTTGTCTAGCTCCCTAGCCCAAATTCAGTGTGTCACACATCCCCTCTTTTTCAGGGCTTACATATGGCATACGTGATACTTTAAAAATAAGTAAGTCTTGTGATACTCTATGCACCAGAGTGTATTCCAGTCCTTGAGGAGATACTGCATCTTCCTGAGGAGTTAACATCAGGGTAGAGTTGCAGATTAAAAACAGTTAAAGATGGAAGAAATCTATAAGGCCATCTGGTCTAGCCCCTTGCCCCTGCAGGCTCACCTCTTACAGAATTTTTAATGACTTGTCCAAATATAGTTTGACTGTCCAAAGTAGGTAGTCTCCAATACTCTGCCTTGGAAGACTATTCCACTGCCCCTTCCCCTCCATCTTTTCTGCCCCCTTCTAAATGCAGACCATTGGTTACCAGTCACAGCTCTTTGATTTACCTTTGGTTTTACATCTTATAACTAACATGTTTGTAAAATGATAATACTCAATTTCCACTTCATTGCTTAGCCAGTGACGTGTTTTTAGCCCTTTAAACCTTCTCATCAGCCAGCCTGTCCAGTCTTTTAATATATATTGCTCCATCTGTACCTGATCCAGTTTGCCAGCATCTTTCTGGTACTGTGCTGCCTCCAACTAAAGACAATATTCTACATGCCAGTGAGCAAATCTGCATAGAAATACTATTGCTTCTCTGCTCTGCAATGGCCCTACAGTAGGCATTTAAAATATCATGAAGGCAATAAAAACCACACTGATTTCTAGTTCACTTTCTCAAAACTTTAGCCTATTGCAGCTGCACTGCCTTCCAGGTTTCTCCCTTCAGGCAACATAGAGCATTACACAGAGAGATGATTAACTTTCCTATGTTCTCTTCAACCTTCCTCTCCAAAAAAGGATGTGATATACAAGGGACATAATAAGCATGTATTGCAGCAGATTTCAATATTTGTCAAATCAAAAGATAAATTTTAACCAGGCAAAACTGAGGTCAATATTTGCCTCCTGGAATAATTAACCTCAACATACATGAAAACAAGTAAGATGTCATCAACACATTCTGAATTAATACCAAGTATCTGGAGAGCTCTCCATTATAGTCAAGGACTGAAAAGGATTCAACCCCTTGAAACATATATCCTGAAACATGATGAATTTAGCTCTCTAGTCAAAACTATTCACCAGGAGAACCATGGGAAGTCGAGGTTTCATATGCTGACTGGCTCGGTGATAAATAATAATTTTTAGTGACTTTGGCAACAGTCGCTCAGGATATTCTTAATTGCACACATGATCTGGCTAGGTAGCATTGGTCCAGATCTCAGTACTTTTGACTTCTGAGGTGGTAATTGAATGGGAAGGAAAAGGAGATAAGGAATGGAGAAAAGACAAAAAAAATCCATTTGTCCCAAAATTAACTTTGCCAGAGTCCTCATATTTGTGACAAAAGTAACGCACCCCTTTCTTGGTTTTTGTAGTAAAGTTGTCTTTAAATCCAACAAAGTAAATGTAGTTTTCTGGAGAAAGGAAAAGGAACTCTTAGAATGTTAAATAGATGTGATTGATATTTTTTCAAAAAGTTGTTCCCCAGGGGAAAAAAATCAAATGGAAAATCCTTTGTCTAACAGTATTGAAGACCAGAGGGAATGTGCTAGTAATTAGGCTGACAGAAAATTTATATCCTTTAGATGTATGCTTGGCTCAGTTACACACACTGTAAATTCAACAGATTATGATAACCTTGCTGCAGGATTACACAGACGGCACCAGGGCAAGGCAGTAAACCATGTTATTGCCTAAATCCAACAGGTAATAAGGAGGGTGCAGGGAAAGCAGCTGACAGCTGTTTAAAATATGTTCCCATCCAAACATTTCCTTTTTTATCTGCTTGGTTTTGTTTCCGAGTCAGAGAAGCCTTTAAAAACCAGAGGGAGCAAGAGGTCAGAGTGGAAGATCCTTACTGGTGTTGCGGTCCTTCTCCACGAGAGACTAACACACGCGCACGCACACACACACACAATTTCACACACAGGGAGGCAAATGGCAGACAGGGAGAAGCTGTTGCTATCCTTTCTCCTACTCCCATCTGGGACTAGGGAGCAGGGAGGCTTTTAAAGACGACACGGCGTTCGTGGCCCAAGTGCCCTTGCCTTGCTCCTTCTCAGGAGGAGGAACCTGACCTGCAACGCCTGGGGGTCACAGAGCAGTTCTCGCACACGCAGACTGCCCAGCACAGGGGGCCTGCTTTCCATGTCGGTAAGAAAACAGCAGTTGGGCCTGACTCCTGCCGGACACATCGCTCGCCAGAAGAGCTGGGAGGGGGCATGGAAAAAACTGAATGATCCTGGACTAACCGTACTTTTTCACAGCACAACTGGTACACAACAGGCTTGTTGGACAGACGCACGCACAATGGCTTTAGCGCTCTCTTGCATGAAAGAAATCTGCTCTGTGGTTGTGGTTTTAGGTCGTAGCCAGTTCCCGCCTGTCGGTTCAGGAAGAGTCAGATGGACTGTACAATTTTATTCCCTCAAGAATAAGGCTGCAGCTGGTTTTTGGCCAAAAGAGAAAGATGAAAACAGAACAAACCCAAAACAAGAAAAGGAGAGTGGCCGGCTGCTGCTGCTCCTTCTTTGTTGTTATTTGAGTCTTCACAGTGCTCCTAGCTTCATGGCTGGCTGAGTGGATGGCTCTTTATTTTTAATTAATTTTATTTTACACTGAAATTTCATAGGTTGTTCCACCAACTCCAGACACCTTCTTAACGTTTGAGTGTCTAGCAGGGCTGACAGGCGTCCCCTGGGAACTTGATGTTGAACCCAACCTGGATATTCCTTTTGGCTGTCCATTTATTTTACTGTGAGGTGTCTTCAATTGCATGTCATCCCTGCATCAAAAGAAATATCAAAAGATACAATGTTAGTGACAAAAGTGTGATAGCAGAATGGCTTCACTCAGGATAAACAATTATCCCTGTTACCCCGAGTCCCAGTTGTTGCAAAATATTCAAGCATGGGAGCAGTCTGGTTGAAGCCAATATACTTGATGAAAAGCCACTGAAATGAGAAAATTCATTTGGCCATTAGGTTAGTGGATCAGACCCCAGTAATATTTGTTCATTTAATTACTTGCTTAAATGCTTTGTTGAACCAAACTAATTGCATAAGCATTTGTAGGACGCAGGAGGGTTTAACTGTCACCATTGGTGACCTTAAGCCAAACTGTGTCTTACAATCAGAAATAAAATACTCAGGAATAACACTTCCCAGTTAAATATCCAGTTAAAACAAAATTATGTTGCGCATCTCTGAAAGACCTAAGAGAGGTGAAGCGTAAGACTTCGTTATGACAGAAGACACAAACTGAATCGAGTCAGGAAGCACTCTAGGATGCCTGTAATTAAAAGACCATATTCCAGATGGACTCTTTAAAATAACTTCCTCTCTTATGACCTACTGCCAGGGAGCATGGACAACAGGCTTTCCTCAAAAGATCTTTTAAATCTAGGCCACTACACACTAACGCTTAATGTGTCTTGTCCCCAAGACTCACAAAGTAATTAGATCAAAGCCTACCAAAGAACTGCTCTGGAAGTGCCAGCACAACTGGGCTGTGCTGTATTCTCACCTCTTACTCCAGTACAGTGGATGTCTGCTTGAGTTTGCCTCAGTCTGAAGACTGGCTCATGCCAGCAGCAGTGACAGGGGCTGAAATACCTTCCAGAAGGGAACACTTTGTGTCTGCCTGCAAACCGAGGCAGCCTGAGCTATTTCAGACCACCCTGACTTTTTCTGGAGGCCAGAGAGTTTGATGGATTAACTGTATTCAAAAGGCAATTGCTTTCTTTACGTGTGTCTGCAAAACAAAACAAACTGCACGGTACTTTTACACAGCTCCTGACAGACTCAGAATAGCTCCAAAACTAAAAGCACTTTTTATGTGACAACCTGGTCTGACAGCTGTAACCTGGAGCTGGAGCAGTGGGTCCATCAGCTTACACCAGCTCGGCTTCTGCTCCGCATTTAAGCTGTGCTTGCACTAGAGAATGGAGTCGTGGGTATCTGAACCAGCAAAACACGCATACACAACTATAAAAAAAAATATTGTGTGCTTTCATACAACGCTGCTGTATCCCCAAACAGCCAAAATACGCAGGCATCAAATTCTACATTTGCCTCACCAAAGTATTATAAAAACCCTAATTCCATGCTGAAATTCTCCTGAAGAACAGTCTGCCTCCTGAAACAAAGCAGAAAGGAGCTGGGGAGTGTTAGGGGAGAAGGGAAAGTCATTTGTAGTGTTACTGACAGAGCAAACGTGCTAGGTTTACAAAGCACAGAGTGCCTGTGGGAGGTTTACTTCACCAGGTAAAAAACGTCAAGTTTATTAAGCTATTTATTTATTAATCTAGGTACTTGACTTGACTTTAGGAACTTCAGTAAAAAAGATCCTCTGCAATGGTATCATGTGTCTGTGACTTTCTCTACCGTCTGATGGGATCTGTGGCTACCTTAATACCTAGACCACTTTTGCCAGACACTGTATTTTTCATTACTTCAAAGACCTGAACTGAAGTGAATTTACAGGCTCTACATTTTAAACAAGCACAATGTAAAAGCAGTGGGACCAACAGGCTGACAGCAGAACCAAGAACCAGGGACTAAGAAAAGGCAAACAGCTTTTCATATTAGCATCTCTTCTACAGCAGCAGCTGACACATTCAGGTCTCAAACAGAGGGCAGAGAGGCAAAAGAAAGTCCACAGGTCTCCTTTCACTGGAACAGACTCGTTTCTTTAACACATACAAAGAGAAAAAAATGGCTGTCTACCTCCTGCAAGTCAGATTTTCCACCAGTAGACAAATCATCTTAACGACTACAATTCACTTGAAAACACTGAGGAAAAACTTGCTGGCACTAAACTTCAGGAGACCTACCTGTGGTTTTCCCACATTTCAATAACTTTTCCCAAAATGTTGGCTAATACTGGAGTGAGAAACCTGGGACCTTAACCAGAGGACAGCATAGTGCAGCAAGTGCCAGATGCAAAGAAAACCTAGATATTTCTGATGAGCCCTCCAGGCCCCAACTTGGCTGAAATACTGCATCCTCAGTGGGATCATGTAGCTCTTTTCAGACTTTCCAAGCCCTATGTCTCCAGAAGGAAGAGAAATAAAGATAAGTGCATGCAGAAGCTGCAGCTGAGGCTTTTGCTCAAATACCACTTACTAAGGCTCTCAGCACAGCACACTTTCTCACAGAAAAGGAGGAGGCAGCGAGGCCCTAAGGTAATGCCAATATGGTCTGTGCCTGTATCACCAGTTCCGTACTACGGGACACTCAACACAGCTAAATACACAGCTCTCTATGCCAAGCACAATTTCCAACCCTGTTTCCCTTAGTGCAGGGTATGCTTGCACATGCTGTGATCCCAACTTTGCCTCTGTGTCCAAGCAATGGCTGGACACAGAGCCAGAAACAGCTCCACCCTTTTGTGCATAATGGGAGGGACAATCTGCCTCATATCTTGCAAATAATTATCCAATTCAGCTAAGACACTAAATCACTGTGACTTTCACAACTTAATTGACCAGCTGCAGTTCAAGTTAACAGCAAACGTGCAAACATTTTGTCATGATGAGGCTGCTAGGAGGGCATCACAGAATTGAAGAGCACCCATGAGCCTCTCACCCTCACTGGCCTACAGCAAACATGTAATCTGGGTCACGCTTCCAGCAAAGTGCTCTGCACTTGCTTGCAAACAGATTCGCCTTGCTAAGCAGCACCTAAAGCAGTACATACCTTTGTGCTCCCACTGATTGCACCTCTGTAATTTCCACAGTGTTTACAAACGAGACAGCCTTCGGGCCTCCATAAGAGGGTGACCTAGGCATCCCTGTGGGGGATGATGGGACCTGGTGGCCTGGGGATTTGTAGGAGCCATTGCTCACCCTGCCCTGTAGTGCTTGATGGGACTGGACATTATTATTGGCTAAATCAGCTTGCAGAGAAGTTGTGGAAGTCCTTGGTGCTCTTGTCATTGCACTTGAGAGTGAAGACACTGAGGACTGCAGTATAGGGTTCCTTGTGCTAAAACTGGTAGCAGCCATCAGATTGTCTCTAGATCCATATCTCATTGCCATGCTGCGTGGGTCTTCAGAGAGCGTGCTGACTTGCTGAAGGCTGTAAGAGCTAGGGGTGTCATAGACACCTGAGTCTGCAAACACTGAATCAGGGTGCGAATGGAGGAGCTTTTCCCTCTCCTCCATCTCTTTCCTCTCCTGGATGGATGCCATAATGGTTTTGGAAAGGTTATCATAACGGACTGGGGAGGGGTCTCGCTGATGTGGAGCTGGACCTCCCAGCACCGGGCTGAAGCTCTGCGGTGGTTGGCGTTGCAGCTCGCTCCCCCGTAGATGGCACATTTTGGCTGATAAATATGGGGAGTGGTACCCAACGGAGCTGACTGCAGAATGGGTGATGCACTTCCTCCCCGAGGGCGACATGGGGTTTAGCAAACTGTCATATGAAAGACTCCCGTTTCTGTTTGACAGGGAATTGGGAGAAAAGATGCTTTTGTAAGGGGTGGAAGCCGCCCCTTCAGACTTCATTGGATGAAGGGGCACTTTGTCTGTCCCTCTCCTGCCAGCAGATTTCAGGCTCAGGGATCGAGAATTGATGGCAAAGGAATCTATCTGGAGCGGGGAAGACTGATAGGTCTTGTGGAGGGAGCTCTTCCGGTAGCTGGGGATGTCCAAGCTGGGTTCGGACTGGTAATCAAGGCTCCTGCCATCCTCTTCTATCAGAGCCCCTTGACTGTGTCCCTCCTGCATGGTGATCTAAAACAGAGGTGAATATGAGAAACAGAAGCCAGTGATACGCAAGTACAGGTTTGCTCTCCATGGTAAGTGCAAGGGAAGAAAAAAGCTGGAGGTCTTCTTGCAGACTCTCAGCCCAGCTATGACACAGCTTCATTATAAGGAATCTCCTAACTCCTGTTCAGCATATGGATAAGCACCTTAGAAGGAAGGAGGAGTTATTCATAGTAAGTGCTAAATAATGACAGTAATGGATATGTCAATACATGGACACTGAGAGACCTTCTAAACAGAGACTCAGGTCTCAGTCAAGGTAAATCAGATTGTAACCTGATAATACTGCCCTTGGAAAAAGCACTTCAAGTTTTCTACAAATAGTTCTTGAGTTCAGGGATGTCTGGTTTTGCGTGCTGAGTCAGAAATACTTTAGGCTTCATTTCAACACACTGGGGACCAGCACACTCTTATCCACTTTATTCAGAGCTATGAACATTCAGTAATTCTGAATTTCTGGTCATAGGTCTTCAAAATTAAGCACCTAAGCTTAATTAAAGCAGAGAGGCTCCTTCCCACCATTTAGACAACAAAATGGAGCAATTTTCTCTTTTTTATTTACTGTGGAGGAGAGAGTGGCCACATCAGAGAAGGAAACATAGGCCATAATTTATTTATGTGCATTAAAAACAGATGGGACTTCACTTTGTTTTACTCTATGAAAGATTGCTTACAGTTCTGTTCACTTAAAATGCCATTCTGTGCTAAGCAAATAAATTTTGCTGTTATTTTTAAGGGTTTGCCATAATGCACAATAAATAGGCTATGTTGGCTCCATAAACAAAGCACTATTATCAGTCACATATTTAACCAGAAATGCAGTCAATGCAGTTTGTTCTTTATCTAATTTCTTTTAAAGGAAAAATTATCCAAAAAAGCCTAACTGGCAAAAATCTATTTTATTCTGAATTTTTCTTCAAGTTTTTTTTCTTTGAGCTAGAAGATAGGGAAATACGCAAACCAGCTCACTTTCTTCTAGAGGATGGTGCTAAATTTGGCCTTCTCTGGAAAAAGGAGAGCAAGTGACAGCCTGTAAAGGAGGAGGAGAGAGCAATGACGTAGCTTGTAAGTATATTTGTGCTACTTATCCTTGTGCTCCAATCCCTCTTTCCTAACAGCTTTTTCTGCTCAAAAGCAGAATTACATTGACAGGCTGAAGAACAGATACAGAAGAGACAACATGATATTCCTCACACCAGCTAGTCTCTGTACCTTATATTTAGATACGGCTTGGCAGACAAATACATGCTATCCTATCAGCTCGCCAAGTGAACTGATTTTTATAAAATTCTCACTTGACTACTAGAAAGTTGTGACTACTATAAAATCGAAGAAGTCCACAAAGCTGATTGTATGCACACCAGTCAGCCTATAGTAACAACATCTTTTTATGTTAGTATTGAAACAGCAAACCTCAGAGTGAAGATGATGTACCCTGTTACCATTTCATAGCACTGCTCAGTCTCCTGGCCTAATCAGAACCTATATTGTATCTATAATCACATCTATGGCTGTGTACTGAATGAAAAAAACAAGCTTGCCTTCCATGGCTCTCTGACTTTTGGCACCATGACCCAAAATACGGTTGCTTACGTAGCTCAAAATTGCTAGCTGATGCCTATAAATAGACTACTTTTAATTGGATGTCAAGTCATTTTTCATGTAATAAAGTTAAGATCATAGGATATTAAACTTTCTGGATACAGTGAAGACACTGTTGTTCTTATGTTCCCTTTCATAATCCAATCTTTCCTTCATTAAGTGGACAAATCCAGAGAATAAGATTTATAATTATTGGAGTAAGACTAAAACCCGAACTTGGTGGTAGCTGGAATTCTACCACCTATCACCATCTTCATTTTTCAAAATCAGAAGGATACTAGAAACGTTTTCTTCACCATTTAAGGAACATTCTGTCTTATTGCAGCAATGCTGCAGTCAATTATATAAGTAAGGAAAGGAAAACATGGTAGAGAGATATCACCCCCTTCTTGTTATTGCAGGGGTGACACTGGCGGACCTGATGAAATTAATTGTAAGAAAACTGCATTGTGTGTGGTACATGTGTTTTAAGGGTATCTCCACTGGTGTGTGAAGACTTGGATACATATTGCAAATATACAAGTTAGGCCAGTGATTTTCAAACTGCTGTTCTCAGGTCCTGAGGGGCCAAGGAGTATTTGCAACAAATCCATGAGAAATAAGTGAGAAAAACAAGTCTATTAGCAGTGGGCTTAGTTTTACACTCTGCTTCCAAAGGAAACAGTGTAAACTGTCTCAGAACTCCTAAGCAAAACAGAAAACAGTCAAAATTCCAGAGCAATTCTCTCTAATTTTTTGGACCTCAGTTTCCTTGATAGGAGAAAATGATGCCAAGTGTTAGGAAAGGTTTTTTCCCATATAACCCAAATGCACTGAGAAGGTGCTAAGGAAGGTCAAACATGAGGAATCTTTCATTAATTTTAACTAAAATATCTCTTTGGATGCTTTGAAAGTTCCTTCTGTTTTGCAAGCTGACATCTTAAGGAATCACTGAGCATGTTGTCTGTTGGCTAAAGGGTCTGATCCAGAAAAGCGCTAAGCATGCCCAGCTCCCTCTGAAGTGAATGTGAGTTGGCACCTATGTCAGGAGAAGCCAATGGGAGGTGACACTTCTCAGCATCTCAGGATCAGGCCGAGACAGTGGTAAAGCAGCAGTGCATGTCTGTCAGCAGGACAGATGTGTCAAGCTCAACAGACGAAAGCTGCAAAAGCAGACATGTTTTCATAAGGAGCATAGTGAAAATATACACTATCGCACAACAATGCCAAGTGTTGTTATTTACTTTTACACTCTGACATTCACTACAGCCCTGCGGTGAATTTATGTTCAGCTCCATGTTGCCCGGTGTTAGCTGAGAGCAGATTCTCCCAGGCTTGCTCACCTGCTCAGCCGTAGCATGGTAGTGGACTTTGGGATTGTTGCTGAAAGCCGGTCGATACTTGTACATGGCAGGTGTAGGTGGGCTGATAAGTTTGGGTGAAAGGCCACCTTCTGTAAAAAAAAAGGGGGGGGGGGAGGAACTTCCTGTTAAAATGTGTGGACAGAAAGCTATTATCCCTAATTCCTTTCTATCCATGGTCCTCTGCAAACAGATCTGTTCTGGAAAGAATATAACTTGCAGTACTTTTGTGCAGAATTCCACCAAAATCAATGTGGCCCCTGTGGAAATAACAGTACATTGCTGCCAGATCAGCAATCAAAAGAGAAGAAGCAGCAAGGTATAATGTATTAAAGTGGAGCAACATATTTTGGTGAGTAGTAATTTTGCCATAATTTGAAATACTAGATATTTGGGTTGAATTCAGCTACTAGTTTTGTCTGGAAAAAAGGTATTTTTAATAGTATCAAAGCTTTAATTTCACATTTTCATATATGAAATAATTCAGTTTGTAATGCCTATGAAATAATTCAGTTTGTAATGCCTAATACTTCTGATTCTTTAGTTCAAAATTACATTTTTCATTTTAAAATTAGTAAAAAATTTAAGACGGGGTTTAAAAGGGTTAAAAACTCTGCTAAACGTGTATGAAATATCCAACCTAGGCTTGAATGAACCACTTCAAGCTGACTTTTCTCCCCCTTTCCTGCTGTTTATTCCCCTAACTCAGAACTCCTATAAACAGAATAAAACTCTTCACCCAGATCCCATTACTGTTTTGAAAGGATACCAGAAGCCTTTTAAAGAGGCTGAAATATTTTCTTCTTAATAAAGATAAAACACTGATCATGCAACTCTACCTTCACTGGTTCCCAGCTGCCCTTTTAGCTCAGAGTACTTGCTTGGATCTCCTTTGGGTGGGAGAGGTGGTTGCACATCCATACTTTTATCCTCCAGACCTTCCAGGCTAATTTTAGACTGAAAACGACCAAAGAATCAATCGTTACCCACAACTTGGTTAAGTAACAGCACGTGTCAGAGTGCTGGATGTACCACAGAACAAGAACTACCTGTACCTATAATGACAAACATGATTTAGCATCCACTGCAGATAAGGACTGTCATGTGTAAAATTAGCATTGTCATCACAAGCTAGTATAATTTTAAATGCACTATCCTAGCCTACTTGGCATGTTAAATAACATTATCATCACACCAGTTAATATGTGGTAGAAGACTATAGTGTTTTGTAGCATTTTTCAGCACCTTTCCAGGCAGCTCTCAGCAAGTAACTATCCAAAGAGTGTAACATTTAACTATCCACAAAAATCTTGCAAGGTGGCTTCTTTTGAATCCACTGCTTTTTATACAACTAAACAAATCCTTCTCTCTATTTCATGCCAGAAGAAACTGAAAAAAGAAGAAGAGAGAAGAGAACTCAGCTACTGAGCCAATATTACTTTCACTAGACCCCAAGCCTTCCTGCACAGCTGACCTGGTGGTACAAGGGTTCCCGCACAGCTTTAGGTTTGTTAAAATTAATTTGAACACCAAGAGGTGGCAACTCTTGGGACAGAAAGTAACTATTGCAAAGAACACCCACCTCTTCCAAAAGATGCCCAGAGGCATTCTATTATAGAGCTGCAAAAAGGGCTGTTACCGAATCAAGAACTGCTGCTGTTACTGAACCTGGGTTACTTTCAGAGGATTAAGTATATGACAAGGACTCAACCTCTATCATTTTCCCCAAAAAGTGCATCAGCTCAAAGAGATTTTCAATAACAAAACCATTCCCAGGCTTGATAATGCTCAATCCATGCTCTTCAAAAGCAGCCTTACCTTGCTCCGGTTGAGGTTGGCTTGGATCCCGTTGTCACTGATCTTCACTGTGATCTGTCGCTCAGATAAATCGGGTCTGAGGAAAGGAGGCTTCACACTCACAGCTTGCTTTTTCTTGGGCTCTACTATGTACCTGATTAATTGTTCAACAGTCGTCATTAAAATAAGCAATAACCTAAGAACAAGGCTTAGAGACAAGAAAATCTTCCTGCTTCCAGGCTATGATTTAAGAATGTGTCAGAATCTAGGTAGGTTAACTCCA
The DNA here is from genome assembly GCA_008711295.1 of Anarhynchus alexandrinus. NCBI lineage: Eukaryota > Metazoa > Chordata > Aves > Charadriiformes > Charadriidae > Anarhynchus > Anarhynchus alexandrinus. The sequence continues at coordinate 6,172,750 of VUYV01000004.1, forward strand.
TTTATTTCAATTGATGTAATAATTAAAAAGCAATAAAAAGATCAAAGTTTTTTTTAGTGAGCAAAAGGAGAGGATGCATTAAAAAGCCCAAGCAATTTTTGAAGCACTGATGGACAAGAGTGCAGTTCACATGAAGAGAGAAAGAGAGGCCTACCACCAATGGAAGTGATCTTACCTAGTTAACACGAAACAGCTTCCCTGCGGTGAAAGATGGTGACTGGGGGAATAAGACCCAGCACATGGGGAATTAACATGAAGAAGATGATGTGCTGTCAGTTCTAGCTTACCACACAGTGACTTGTTTCTGTAGCATGTTTAGAGTGTTCAAAAGAAACAGACAGGTCTATAGGAAGCAACAAATCTAAAGGGAAATGTGGCTGACTTTAGATACCTAATTTCTTTCCAGTGGACTAGAATTCTGTAAGTGCAATTGGGCAGTGGCTGCACAATGCACAAATATCAATACACACACAAGCTTTCTCTGTTTTATCTAGTGAATAGGACACTCTAGTAGTGATGGCTCGGTGACTTTCAATATACAGGACAATTCGAACAGGTCTTCACAAAACACAAACGTTATGCTTGCTGAAGGTCTGAGACTAGCCATGATGATAGTACTCACACCCCTCTCCTAACAGGAGTGTCTCCCAACTTCTAATACGTGGCTCTCTTAATGTATCTTGACCTGATTTTCATGTTTTGGTCTTAATGTATCTTGACCTGATTTTCATGTTTTGGTAAGTTTGAGAAGCAGCTATTCCAGTGTCTTCACTTTAACACACATAACAGTCTTTTAGGACTTAAATGTTGCATAGTGAAGGGGAAAAAAAAAAGGGCAGATAATAGTGTCAGGGTCTGGAATTGCTCAACACCCTGAAAAGGCTCAAATAAGTTGTCTTGTAGTACGATTTTTAACATGTTTGCAGGCTGGACAGCTCAGCACCTAGGATATTTATACTCCGTCTGATCTATTGCGTTAAAATCCTGATTTCAAAATGTGAAACCATAAATCCATTTCCCCAAAAATAGAAAGCCATAAATAAAATCCCAAGTTCCATGATGTAGACCTCATTGAAAATCTGTTTTATGATAATGAAAGTGCCAGTGAGATTGAAAACCACAGCAGCCTTAAATTAGATTTAAGTCTTAAGAAGAAAGGCTGATTTTATATTCCTTCCTTTTCTCCAGCAGACTAGAATTCCTGGACATTGACTGTACAATGCAAAAAGCCATGTTGGGAATATGATAACACATGGAAACTTACTTTGTTGCTGAAATCCACTGGATAAACAAGTTGGTGAAGACAAGGGTATCAGCTCTTGATATAATTTTACATGCTCATTTCAAATAAACACTTCTGGGATGAGGGTTATGAATTACATCAAGAAAGCAACTGCTCAGACAGGTTACAGCCATGCAACAGTGAAGCAGATGTCACAGAGCTCTGCCTTCAGGAGTGTTTTGCTTTACTTCCCTGTTATTTCATCAGTGGTCTTTCACTTGTGAGCCCAACCAAGCACATTTTCTTCCTCTGTCCCAACAACTAATCTATCACCTCCCTCATTCCCAGTTGAGAGCATTTCTCTTACCTGGGAGCCAAGGGGCTGCAGAGCACATGTTCCACGTTTCCGCAGCATCCTCGGGTAAAAGGATTCACTCCCCCACGGAATTTACCTGTCACCTGGAAACATATTCAGGACAGCGCTCAAACCTCTGGTTATAGAAAAGTCATCATCCAACCCTCAGAAAGCCAAGAACAAGTATGCCTTGCTCTGACCCTACTGTCCTTCCCAAACAGATTGTTTTTCTTTGAATGCTACACTTCCTCTCTCCTGTTCTAACACACCATCTCCATCAGCTACTTCTAGCTAGGAGGCACACCAACTAATGATCCCTTCCCAAAAGGGTAGTGAGCTCAACCTGACTGGGTTCCAAGGTGGCCAGGTTCAGCTCTCCATCCTGCTCCTGCATTAGATTCATGCTTACTATCAGCCAGATATCCTGTTTTGGTCCCTTTCATTTCCCCGTCACTTCCACTCCTCTGCCTTGGCAAGTCCCCTCCAAACAAACAGGAATGTCAATTAAACATTCGTAATGTTGGATGAGAGCAATGTTTCCTCTCGATCAGCATCCCATCCCTAGTGGCAATCAGTACGAACCACTGCCTTATGCAGGAGGGTGCCAGGAACTCCCTGGTGATTATGATGTTTACTTGGAAATGAGCTAGTTTAATAAAAGCCAAGCCTCATTAGACTGGTGGGATCCATTCAAAGCTTCATAAGCATTACAAAGGCTTTGTGCTCTACAGGCAGATACTTGAAAGTAACCATATGGGGATAAATACCAATAAAGCCAGAGAGATTAATAGTGGTTGCCATCAAAAGCATTACTGTTGCTGTTTGCAACTAATACATTTTAATTAACTCATAGTTCTGATCTAGCAACAAGTTCACAGAGTACCAGAAACACTTTAATTACTTGCATATAAAATAACAACGATTAAATGATTGTGCAATATATTATGCTGGCCTCTTTGATATAACATAAAACTCTTTAAAAGGCCAAGAAAGAAATGTTAGAAGTTCTGAGTGTTGGAGAAGTAACCTGATGACTAAAATATGGGCCTGGGACATTTGGCACATCTGCATTCAATCCTGGACTTAAGCTGACTTGTGGCAGATGCTGGCAAAGCACTTCATATCTCTGTGCCCATTTTCTGAAACACAATATGAAAATAAAATTTCTCTAACTCACAGATTATATTACTAATTATATCTATTTGGTTTCTAAAGTAGTTTGAAATCCACTGATAGAAAGCAGTCTCAGAAGGATGGCTATTTATTTACTCTATTCAGAAACTAAAAATACCAAGATATGAGCAGATGTTGGATTACGGGTTATTTTGATTCCATAAAAGACTTTCAGAGGCATTCAGAAAGTTCACAAACATCTAAACTCAGGCAGTATGCACTCCTAAATCACAGTCTGCCTACTATGAATGCTCAAAACCTACGAACTCCGGGATGAACAAATACAAAAAATTTACAGTAAAACACCAAAAATGTCTGTACCACTGGCCTATAAAACAGGGAAAGAGAACAAGTATAGTTGAGCATATCGTAATTGGAATGCTGACAGCAGATAACAGAGTGTGAGAAAACAGAATCAATACTGAGACTGCAGAAGAAAAGTGAATGTTTTAAAACAGTGGCAAAGCCAGGAGTGGATCTCGTATCCATCACTCCTGGTCTGGTGCTCTAATTAGTTAGATATGCTTCCTTTGAAAGGGACCTGAAGGCTGGGAACATCCATCCTCCAGTTACAGACACGCAGTACATACAAACAGAAATTAAGACCACATTATATTTTATTTTCAGAAAATGGCATGGGAAGATGAGTTAATCTCAAGTGGTTTGGTAGCTCAGGAAACCGAACCAAGGTAGGATGCATTTTCCAATAGTTACATCAATCAAGTTAAATGCAAAATTCTCAACCTTCCTAAATGTTAGTGTAGCCACAAACACAAGAAGTTAAATTTTACGGTTTTTTTATTTATTTAAATTTTTCCTTCCTCCTCAACCTAAAATTTTCATGGACAGTTTTCATCACTGCACAAAGACAAGCCTAAGGCAGACCTATGGGCTATGAGACCAAAATGCCCTGGGTTTCATGCTACTATTGGTAGCACTATCAAGCCCAATACTTGGCCAAAATTAATTTTAAAATGAAGAGCAGCTGATTCCAAGCAGTACAGAGAAAAGCATTTAAAGATCTACAGCTATGGTGAGCCTGCTTTGTTCAAAGGCCATGCGAGGCAACAATTCAGGATGACTTCAGATTCTTTGCTTATGTAAACCTCCCACACTACTCTGGATAAAAGTTTTTATTGTCTCTTGTGGGATAGGAGACAATCTCATCCCAGTTTACGAAGGCCTGGCCTCAGACAGATGTCTTCAACTCTGCACAGCAGCCGTACAAGCTACATAAACATGAAGACATCAGCCTGCAGGACAGCCAGAACAGCACACTGCTCAGTAGGAGCTAGAGAGTGCCCACAGATGCAAGAGCAGTAAAAACACATTTGGGGAAAAAAAAAAGTGAAAAAGAAGCATGACGTGGAAAAACCCAGATGTGTGAGGGGCACTTTGCAGCTGGAGCTGTGAAAGGGTAAAGCACTGGAATGCCCACAATTAATTAGCCTTGGGAAGAAAGCTGACAATGCTGTGTGCAGCTGACTGGCATGCTGCGTGACCCAGTGTCAAGCTTTCTAACTGACCTAGCCCTTACAAATGGCAGGGCCATGCTATCAACCCCATGACTAGACCTCTATCACCTATGCTATTGATATGCGTGTGCATATAGGTCTGGATTGCCCACACAGGGGCTGTGGATTATATACACTTGAATAACTGCAGGGGAACTAAAGTTTTACAGGCTTTTTGGCACAAGATGTCATGTTGGCACTTGGTTTGGAGAAGCAAAACAAGTTAGGTCCAATAGCCTCTCTGTGTGCGTGTGCACATACGCATGAGAACAAGAGAGAGACAAAGAGCTCGCTCAGACCTTATTATGTGCAGTGTGGGTTAGTTGGGGGAGTTCAAAATATCAGGAGACAGGGCAAAAGCATGACTTAATCTTTTCCTTTCTTTCTTTCATTCAGTCTCATGGTTTGTTCAGTCTGACTCACAAAGTTTGAACTGCTGAGGCTGACGGTACTCACCACATAAAACCTATTTCAAGGCTATGAGTGGATGTTAAATGGTAAATAAGCCTGGGATGATCCTTTGTGGTTAGAAGGGGGAAATCATTGCTTGTAGTTCTTTCAAGAAAAAAATCTGAAAATAAAAAACAGGCAATCTTCCTAGATCTTCACAAAAGCTTCAGTAAGAGTGTTACTGCTAAGATTTGGATCATTTTTTGATTTACCCAAGCTGACTTGCTGACTTTCCTTCCCAACTCAACATTTTAGCCACAAACACAGAGAAAGGATTGCTACTTACCTGTTCATTCGTTGTGCGCCCTCGGGCCACTAGAACAATATGGAAGCCAGTGAGACCAATAACTGGAATAAAGAATAACCCAGCCACACACATGACAGCCATTCTGTATCCAGGAGTTAAAGAAACTGGGATGAGTGAAGGGAAAAAGAGGCTATGAAGGAGAGGGAGAGGAAAAGGAGAAAAAAAAAAAAAAAAATCTTCGAAATGTGGAGGGTGTCCTTCACCTTTAATTAGGCTAACTACATTTTATCTCAAAGTTAAGTCCATCTGCTCCTAGCCTGAGTCCTTATCCTTGAGATGGTTAAAAAATGGGAACTCATTGATTCTGGTTCTAACTATCTTGTAAAGACCATTCTGCACTAATCTATAAAAAGAGGTAGCACCCCTCAGAGCCAGGGGTCCAAGTATTATCCTAGCATGCAGGGGGACTGCTTCTAGGGGAAACTCTGTTTTAAAATACAGTAAGAGAGTTTTAAATACAGTCAATAGTACCCAGCAGTTTAGAGTCACACCCAATTGGAAGTAAAGTTTGGGGAGGCAGCATATCCTTCTGCTGGGTTGTCATGGCAAAGATTGAGCTAGACAAAAGGTCAGCTATAGTTTTGGGGTAATTGACGGTTACACAGGTCAGATGGGTACAGAGGAAAACCTGCACTAAGCATTTACAGGGTAAGAGCAATGAGCATCAGGAGAGAAGTAGATCTCCACCAGTTCTAGGAAAACAACTCTTCAGATTAATTTTTTCACATTTTCCTCAAGGCCACCTTGAGTCTCAAAAGACCAAAAAGAAGGATACGTAATGGTGGTATGAGCTGCTCCCAGCTTTTCCATATGGTTTAATATGAAGATGAGCCCAAAGGTGAATACTCCAACCATGTGCGTACTTAAGGACAGCAAGAAGAGAAAAAAATAGCGGTAGTTCCTCCGTCCTATGCAATTGTTGACCCATGGGCAGTGATGGTCAAAATCCTTGTAAAGAAAGGGAGAGACAAGGAACAATATCCAAACAGTGAAAGGAGGTACAATGTCTTAGATATAAATTTGAACCATCATCATGTAAAATTACATCAGGCTAGTTCTGCAGCTTTACAACATGCTACGCTCTCTTTAAAAGGCTCTTCTTAGGACCAAGTGCTTTCTCTATATATGGATGGAGAGGTACTTGAGTGTTTGTTTATAGGGTTTGAAGAGAGGGTATAAAAAAAATAAAAGACAAGTTATTTATCTGCTAGCAGCAGAAGCACTAATTTTTTATCATCCTTAGCATGAAGAGTCAATTATGATAAAGTTCTCCTAACCTACAATGTTTTGAAGATGCAATACTGCTGCAGAATTCTCTGCCCCACATTTCTGTATTTATACGAAGCTGAATGAGTCCACTTAAAGCAATGGACATCACGAAAGATACTTTTTTACCAAGCAGGTCCCCAAAGAAAAGCAACATCTGGACAAGACACAGGCAAAGCTCTGCACAAATCGATTAATAGTGATGAACCCGAACCTATTTGTCTCAGTTAAAAGTTTGAAGTCCCTCATAAAGTCAGAGCCCTTTTAACAGAAGATTTAATAATGAGGGCAAGCCAAAGACACCTTTCAAGTGTCTTTACACAGTTTTATAAGCATGTAAATCCACTGTCTTCAGTGGGATTATTCTTGACGTGAAGACAAGATCAGATACAAGAAATAAACGCTTCTTATTTCTGTGTTCTTCAGAACAGATATTACACACTCACTACATCAACAAATGAATTGTTTATTCTTTGTTTTATGGTAATGCTATTTTCAAACACTCCGCAAAGATGACAAAGCAGTTTTTGTATTTTTAAGTTTTGTACAAGGTATTTACCAAAAATTTACAAAATACATGAAAATGGATGAGAGCTGTCTCAAAACACATTAGAAAATGACAGGGGCAATTCAATAAAGATGATTTCAGGCTATATCTGAAATGCTGACATAGCATATGTCTATTACGCAAATCTGGTTGTATGCAGCCCAAAATATTTATCCATTATGAAACTATATAAGTACCTACTGCAAACACTTCAGTAAAGAAAACAAAAAGCTGACTACTTTTGTCACAGATTCATTTTTGGGTCCCTCTGGTCACAGCAGGCTTTAGGTTTTAACTGATTTTTTTTTTCTGCAAGTGTTGTTGGTCTTTGTTCATTTTTATCAAATTAGCTCAAAAGTTTTATAATTGGGAAAGAATTTTTATTGCACATTCTAGACTGAAAGTGAAAAGATATGAATTACAACCCTGAATGGGTTCCACACGGAAAAGCCAGTAGAGCCACTCCTATCACTGATTTCAAGCTCTTCCAGAATAGACAGGTGAGTGGGAAATAAGCATCACAAGAATCAATAAAGCATGCTGTTTAAGACCATGATTTATTGATTTAGAAGTCATTAATGCTTTTTGCCTATATCCCTCCACAGCAGTCATAATTTAATTATACAAGCAGAGCTTCTTACTTGCACACCAGGATAGTAAGGAACATTCAACTGATCTGACCATCAATAAAACTTCTGGAGAGCTACGCAGAGTCACCTTGCATTCTGCTATTTTATTTAGGTTACTTTTGGATTCTCTCCCATTTTCATTTCTTCTGCAGAACTGACTCCCATGGAGCCTTATGGCAGCACAAAATTGCAACTGTTTATACCAGTGAGTTTTGAGCAATCTTTTTCTGAGAAAATTTCATTTGTTGAAAATGGATTTTCATGCTGAGACACTGGGGAGGGCAGAAGAAAGAGATTCCATGGGACAGCTGAGAGTTTACCACCATCTAAATAATCCTCAGGATCTACAATTAGCAAAAACATTTATTTTTTAAAACTAGAAATATATGACTCGGGTTTTCTACAAAAAATCCAGCCCTATTCAGCAATTCACAGCAGTCTAAATTGCGTGACACAACTTATGAATAGCTGTGGCTATTCCCTTCTACTCAGGGACCTTGGCAGCTCCCTCTCTCCATCTTCTCAAATACTGCATCCTTCCAAGTCCTTCCACAACAGGATAGCCTTGTCCTATTTATCGATAGTTGCTAGGCACAGCACTGCTTCCAGATAATTATAACTTAGATACCTACTGCCCTGAAGGAGAAAATCACTGACACAAGATAAACTCAGGCAGCCTTTCTCTCACACATAACTGTGCTGCTTTCTTTGGGACTATTCCCTTGCTTATGGCAAAGAGGATTAGGACAAAGATGGTGTATACAGCATTCCAGCATTTTTTTACCTTTCTCACTACTAATTCCTTTCATTTTAATGGCACAGCTGAATATATTTTAGACATACTAAAGATTTCATCTTTCTACTGGAAAAAAACAGACCTTGCAGCAGAATGATCCTTAAGAAGTGGAATTTTTAGCTCAGCAATAAAAAAAAATCCCCCCTGACAATACACTGCCAGGGATACAGCACTCTGTACTTACAAGTTTGGGAATTGTTTCTAGCCCAAAAGCACATCTTACTGTTTGGGGGTTATTTTTTAAAAATCCCATGTGCCTCACCAAGACCCTGGGGCTATCAAGAAACATGGAAGTCCCATAATTCAGAGCAACCAACATCAGAAAAACGGACGAGTTTGTGCTCTGAGCTGGGGTGTTGAAACTAATGTGGGGTCCTTCCATTGACTGGAGAACCACTCACTGAATTCTGAGTTCAATTTTCCTAAAGCTCACATACCATTCTAGCTTCTCTGTTGAAAGGGACCTGGGAGTCCTGGTGGACAACAGGATGACCATAAGCCAGCAATGTGCCCTCGTGGCCAAGAAGGCCAATGGCGTCCTGGGGTGCATCAAGAAGAGTGTGGCCAGCAGGTCGAGGGAGGTCATCCTCCTCCTCTACTCTGCCCCAGTGAGGCCACATCTGGAGTATTGTTTCCAGTTCTAGGCTCCCCAGTTCAAGAAGAACAGGGAACTGCTGGAGAGGGTCCAGCAAAGGGCTACAAAGATGATTAGGGGATTGAAGCATCTTTCTTAGGAGGAAAGGCTGAGGCTCTTGGGTCTTTTCAGTCTAGAAAAAAGAAGATTGAGGGGGGATCTTATCAATACTTATAAATACTTAAAGGGAGGGTGCCAGGGGGATGGGAACAGTAGTTTTTCAGTGGTGCCCAGTGATAGGACAAGAGGTAATGGGCACAAACTTGAGCATAGGAAGTTCCGTCTAAACATGAGGAGGGACTTCTTTACTTTGAGGGTGGCAGAGCACTGGAACAGGCTGCCCAGAGAGGTTGTGGAGTCTCCCACTCTGAAGACATTCAAAACCCGCCTGGATGCTGTCCTGTACAACCTGCTGTAGGTGACCCTGCCCTGGCAGGGAAGTTGAACTAGATGACCTCCAGAGGTCCCTTCCAACCCTGACCATTCAGTGATTCTGTGATTCTCTGCTTGTCCACTAATATAGGCGCCAGTTTGTTCCAAATTAAATGATGAGCCCTAAGCTCACACATGACAAGCTACAATGGTTCACTCTGAATTTCCTGCTCTCCTGAACTCTGCCTCTGCATCAACTCTTCATTCACCCCTTTGTTACATTCATAATCCCTTAGCTAGTTCAAGGAAGGTATGCCAGCATTATAAATGTTTATTCTAATTATCACTGACAAAGCTGACATCAAACATTATTGCATATGTAACATACTTTGTAACTGAGGGCTATGTTTCAAGTGGTACTAATTAGTAGGAGTCCATCAACAAGGCTACATCTGGGAACTTCCAAGAACTGAAATACTGGGGGAACCACCCAACTGCATGTTTCCAGTAGCACGTGCAATCTCATCATCAAGGCAAAGCCAACAGATCATGTAATCAACAGAACTGTTACCTCAACACAGTTGTCACAGACGCTGCAGTGAGAGCAGCGTGGAGGACGGTAGAAGTGGCAGGTGGCACACCACTTCATCCGTACTTGGATTCCTTTAATCTCCACATTCTTGTACAGTGGAGCTCGGAAGTCGTCGTCTTTATCTTCATCTTCATCTGCTGCTCAATGCAAAACTAAAAGTTAGTGGAAATAACAGAGGGTAAAGATAAAAAGAGCTAATCCAGTCAGTGCCTTGGATACAGGGACACTGCACGTGCTCTTGGGCTTGTCAGAGAAATAACAGTGGTGGAAGTGACGGACTGTCAGAACAGGTTGTCCGGGCAGCAGAACACTTCAGTGATCAAGGCTTATTTTAGCACCTCACGCAGGAGTGCTGCGCAGCCCTACTCACCAGCCTCTGGACAAAAACAGGTGTTTGAGTCTTATCTTAGCCAGCATTTACAACCCAAATGAATAAGATGAGCTGCAGTCAAAGAGGGGATGGAAATCACCTAAGCCCTTGCTGTGAGATGTTCTGCTGCATGCTTTTGGGATTAATTCAATGCTAGCCTACCAGCACATAAAGTGAAAGAAAGTACATTGGCAAATATTAGAAGAAGGTTGTGCTAGCTCAGACCCCCTAAGTGACAATGATTTGTTCAGCACTCTAGTGTCAGCCCACAAACATCCCAAAGACCTGTTGATCCAGGGAGTCTGACGCCACAGTGTGTGCCCATGGAAAGTCCTTACATCAGTGCTTACTTCTTTATAGCATATCCCGTGCTGACCTCTTCATAGCATACCCAGAATGCTCTTGCTTAAGTAACAGTACATAACTGGGAAGATCTCACCTCTCTCAAAGGCAGCATGGTCTACTGATCTGAGCACAGGACTGGGAGTCAGGAAGTCCTGTATTCTAATTTTCTCACTCTGTGGCCTTGAGCTAGTCATTTAGCCTCTCTTTGCCATTAGTAAGATGAGGATGACAATATCACAGTCATCTTATTAGGGACAACGTGGAGGGCAGATGGTTTATCATCTCAGCTAAGCGCTGCCCTGTTTAAGAAAAGAGGCCATTTAAAAATAAATGCACAAAATAAAAGCCAGTCTATAACAGACAAATATATATTGGGAAGAAAAAGAAAAAAATGAGAATGACATTCATGAAAATTCATCTTTTATTCTAGATTCCCGTGATCTTTATTTGTTTCCTTTTGACAGAGAAAAATCCAAGAAGTTCATGTCTATTTAACACCTGGTTAAACATCATAGTGCAGCTGGCATTGGTTGACTGGCTCCAAATTAGGTGGAATTTGATAATATTGTCCCAGTGGGGCATCGATTACTGTCATTTAGTTCTATATTAAATCTTCTCTAGATGTGTTAACATGATCCAAATTCCATTTACTCCCTTCACTTAGATAAGCTTGGGATCTGGCTCAGTTACAGTATTTACCTTGCAAGAGTATTCTCTGGATTAACGTTTGTGTGTGGAAGCAGAGTGCTGTACTGGCACCATTCTCTGTAAGTTTCCTTCATAACTAGGAAGTGGGTCCCTTAGCGAGAGCTAGACTCTAAACCCCTTCGGCACTTCTATAAATACAATCTATAGGTTCTTCAATACTATTATAAACTAGCCCATGCTGTGTAATACATGTGGGCATATGAAAACAAGACATTAGAACAGTCAAACCATTTAAGCTCTTGTAAAAAAACTGACTATGCAGACATACAGTCTGTACATTGTATATGCCTACATGCATATAATCACATCAGTCTTACAAAACTGACACACACTTGAGGAGTTTGTATAAAATAGATTCACATCAAAATTACTGGAAGCTAGTTTGCAGTTGGTATCTATACTTAGCCAGCAAATATTGCCAGTCTCAACACAAAGTGTAAATCAGATTTATCGGGGTAGCCTCAATTTCAGTGACTTAATATTTCCTTTCCTTCTCATTCATTTTGGAGTATTACTGGCAACTCACTTGCACAGAGCCAAACCTGATTCATACCAGAAACATTCAGAGAGCCAACAAACTAAAAAATGATTCAAAAATGAATAATGGAACTGGGAGTTTGATTCAGCCCCTCTTCAACAATACAAAAATGAGCTGGGTTTACTTCACCCCATAGCCCAAGTTCTATCTGCCACACAATCTGTAAGCTCATACGATATAGCTAGAAATGTGCTTATTTCCAGCTTTCAGTGATCTGAACGGAAGAATACATTAGCAGAGGAATGTATCTTACTACACAGATTCTCATACTCTGATTCACTGACACAGGGCAGCCAAGTCTCGTGGTTTTATAACATACCTTATGATTTTTGGTGGCTTCCTTAAAGGAATCATGTGATTTCATTAGAATCTCAGCTTTTGTATTGCTTATTTGTTGTTTTGGTTTTGAAGCAAATTTGTAACTATCAGAAATGTGCTAAGCAGCTTGAAAACCAAGAAGACTAAACCTAATTTCAATAACAGAAAGCAAATAGATCCATTGTATATTCATTTTAAATCACTCCTACAATTTTTGAACTACTTGCGCTGGCAGCTCTGCAGGCGGCGTGGGGTGGTGATAGCTTTTTTCACATGCACACTTGTCATCTGAAATAACATCTGCTCCTCTTTCCTCCCAGCACTGGTATTTATAGTCTTTTCCATCTTTTCTTTTCCTTATCAGTTTGCTTCCTTCAAACAGCTGAACTCCTACTCCATCACTTTCTTCCAGGATAACTTCTATCCCTTTTCTCATTCTTTCCCCACTCCCCTTGCTCCCAGCCTCCTCCAAACCATGCACATGCACAGAATAGAGCTATAAGGCCAAGGCCACAAATGAAGAGAAAGAGACAGAAGAAAGGCGAGCTGTAGGAAACTCCTCCTCTTCCTGCTTTGCTCCTGACTCCCTTGTGTTAAGGGAGATGGGAAGGAAGGGAACGTGATGAGAAAGTTTCAGAGTTTCTATTTGATCTCCCTGTGTGCTTCTCCTTTAAATGCGAAGTCCAAAATAAAGAACTAGTTTGCAAAAGGAAGTTAGAGAAGGCAAACGAAGGTATGAATTTACAATACACTCAGTACTGATCACTCACAGGGCGCGGTGAGCGCCCAGCTGCAGGCTTTGTTCTGAGGGAACTATGTTGCACAAAGATATTAGATTCCCAGATTGAGATTTTCAAAACTGAACAACTTTATTCCAGCTCTCCTCCTACTGAAGGCAAAGAGCATGGATGCTTTCAATAACCTCACACCCAAAGCATGCTTAACCACTGCTATGTCTGCTAAGATGGAGGAACTAAGAAGTCCAGGGAACTCGTTAAAAGCTCAAAGTGCTTAAGCTCTTCTGAAAATCTCACTAGCACCTATTTGTACCTTTAAGCACCTAAACACTGCGTCACTTAATCTTGCACAAATGACTGAATCTTGCCTTTGCCTTAGTTTGCCTTTACACATAATTATTTCCTTAACTGGAGCACTGCAACAGTTAAACAGGGGTTCAAAAGCTTCAGCTGAAAGGAATGGCAGACAGATGCTCATCATTAGACCCTGCTACCTGGAGAAACCTGCCACTTGCTATTCAGGGAAGCCAGCAGGACAGGTGCCTTGTTCTTGTCAGGTAGCAATTCAAAATAGATACTGAATTCAGTGAATAGAGGTGAGAAAGCACAGCTTGCAGAGAGCACAGATCCACTGGTTTAACAAGACTGCCTGGAGCAGTCTCTGCTGAAAACTGCATGTGAATAATTATTGGAAGACGGATGAAATTAGGTGATAATTCTCTCATTAGGATGTGTTAAAAGAGATAGCTGCACTGTGGTTCCCATTACGAAAGCTGAGTGATCTTTATCCTATTTAATCAGCTGTGAATCAGTACTAATTTAAGCAGGCATATCTTTCTAAATGTATACATTTTTAGACACTCTAAGGCAAGCCTTAATCATTATCTTTTTTAGCACTCAGTGCTTTTGCATTTGTTTTAAGGCTTTTTGGAAGGTCTGCTTTGATGAAGCTGTTTCAGAAAGTTTAGCCTCTCCCCTCCGCTGTGCTCTGTTACCTATTGTGAAGACAGTGACTTAAATCCAGTGTGCCAGCATGACACAGGGGATGGCAATCGCAATCACATCAGTCAGGAGAGCTACTCAAGGAGAACCATTCTACGCAACCCTGTGCCCTCGACTGCCAGTCTGAGCAAGTGCAAGGACAACTGACACCTCCTAGCTCAGAAGAGAGATGGAGGGTATCCAACATTTCACTACCATCCCACCTCTGCTGCCAGCTGAGTATAGTAAGTAAATAAATAAAGTCTACAAGAAAGATTACCAGAAAAAAAGGGGATTAGTCAGTAAACAATGTATTTGGATACCTGACACCTCCTTTGGCTTGGGTTTTCAATTCCCCCCCCCAACAGTCCCATTCTCTGTTACCTCGTGGGAAAACTCCAGGGTCCATGAAAGTTGCCATGCTGAAGTTTGCCAGTACAAACAAGAACACGAGCCCATTGTACACTGGGATAGCTGGGGAGATAGCTTTTGTCAACCAGGGGCACCTGTGGAGAAGAAAAGTTATAGGTAAGGGTTCTTTTGGCTGTAACACATAGTTTCTTCCCATTCACCATCATCACATAGAGAAGTAGTCTCGTCCCCTCCCCACCAGCCATGCAGCAAGGCTGAATTTGCAATTTAACAAGAGAAATTTCCATTGAGCTAGTTTCAGTGATCTGAAGTACACTGCAGACACCCTTTGTAAAGCTGCTTTGTTCCAAAGCACAGAAAGCACCAATTGTTCACATGGCTCATAGGGCTTTGCAACTCTAGTGCCTTATTTGCAACCTGGCATTTTGCTTCTCTGTAAAATCTTCATCCCATTGTTGCATTTCTGTTTACCTTCTATATACTCTTGTTGCAGTTGGCGTTATTTTCAATTCTCACTGGTGTAAAACAGAATAGGATTCTTAAACCACTGATCTTGACAGCAGGTACAAAAAGAAGCACACTCACTTCTCACTATGCTTCCCCAAGTAGTTTTCAACTCCAAATAACACTCAAAACCAACACTACACAGGCACGGGCTCTGCAGGTGTCAGCACAATGGAAGAATGCAATATCAAAAAGAAAGTGCATGACATCTGCCACGCGAGCACTTTTCAGCAACACCAGAAAGGCCTGCTGTCTACTCGGCACGTGTAACTGAGAGGAACTGAAGATAAAGGGTAAAGGAGAAAAAGTAGGAGACTTTGGGAAAAGGATGGAGAAATGCCTGTTAGTTATAGGGCAATTGTCCTAGCTGCAAAGAAGAACACTACCCACCAGCAGAGCGCAGGACCAAGGCAGAAAACAGCCTGTCTTACAGGCAATTTTACCCAATAAAAAGCAGCGTTCGGTCACTCAGCCATTTACCACCTCTCTACAGCTTATCTCTAAACACTAGACCAAATCTACTTCTCTGTTCTGCATATAGAGGTTTGGTGTTATAGGGCTGCTGAGGGGAAAAATCTGAATGTCATGAATCTTGCAAATATAAGTAAGGAAAAAAGTGGGACACAGAATCTCTTTGAAAAAAGTAAGACCCCTGACTGAGTGGCTCCTTAGACTTCTACCTGCCTTGACAGCCAGGGACTCCTCCAAAGCTGCTGAGCAGACAGCCGTTCAGCTGCAATACCTTGCCATCATTAGCATAAATCATATGTTGGCCTACATATTCTGGATTGTATTTTGCCTGAATTACATCTACGGTTGAATCTGATTGTCTGCCAGGCTGAAGCCTATGGAGAGGAGGAAAAAGCAACAACAAACAACCAGCCTTCTCCCAAATATAATTCGCACTGGTTTTGCTACCGATATGCTGTTTTCAACAGCTGAGAGTGATGTTATTGACCTTGAAGAGACACTGTTAAACACGCTCTTGTGGCCAGCATTAGAAGAGCACCACGTTTTCTCCTCCCATTTCTTTGTTAGCAGGCAGGAAGAGATTGTTTTGCGCTCCCTTCCTCTTCACAGCCAGGCTTTTAACATTGCACTGCTGCAAACTGCTTTTTAAAGGACCTTTCCTTGTGTGTGCTTCAGTCTGGCCTGGAGCAAGTAAAAGACGGACAAATCCTGCCCAGGGTGAATGAACTGTAAAGCGAAGAGCAAGACACATCTCTGGCTGGGGCCAAACCTCCAGGCTGAGTAGGGGAGAAGGAAAAAGTAAATCTTCTTACTTAAGTAAGGATGCTTTGCTACAGCCCACAGAAGGGGAGCAGAAGCACGGGGTTTCTCCTGGGACTGGTCTTAAGCAGGGAAAAGTCCAGAAAATTAACATCTTTAAGAGAACAGGAAAGGGCTGAGAGCTCAGTGGAGGAGAGCTCAATTTCTCTGTGTTTCTCTTGCATTCGGGATCTCATCCAGGTGGTTGTGGAGCTTGGGTAAAGGATCAGGTCTTGTACAAGAGAAAGCTGATGGAGATGAACTAGCTCAGACAGACCCAGCTGAAGACAGCTTGACTCCATGAGGTACCCTGACATTCCCTAAGAGGTGAAATTTCAAGGTGCAGCTAGGTCATACTGACTTGCTGCCATGCTCAGCTTTACTCAAAGCAGCTGTCAATCACCAAAACCAAGGCAAGGGAGAAGTTTCTCTCTTGCCATGAAATGTGCTGCAGTGACCTTGCCAAACAAGCTGCAGGCCTGTCACTAACAACAGTTTCTGCCAGATCCTTTGGAGGAAAGCAAAAGAAGTCCCAAAAGAAGCAGTTATAGAATGAATTCTACTCAGGGAAGGGTTCTTCCCTCTAAATTATAGTAAAATTAGATTCAGCAATGGGCATGGCTGACTTAATTTCTTTCCATGAAGTAACTGCCTGCACAGAGAAACATTAAGTTACCCAGTGCTTGTCAAGCATGGAGGAGAAATTTCCTTGGCAATAAAGTCAAGTAAACTGGCAAATCAAGGAACAGGGAACTTTTTCTTACAGATAACTAGTTACTCAGAATAAGATTATAATGAGAGAGACTGTCTCAGATGATTAATGTAAGCATTTGTTAATGTTCTCATTTGTGATTTACTTTGTCATGTTCCCAACAAATACATCAAAATACTAGGAAGAGCTTTATCCATAAGCTAAACTAAACAGCTCATTTAATGGGTAAATAGTGTATCTGAAAATACTTCACGGAAGTTGAAATAAAGGATAGAGTGAGTCATTGTACATACTAGCCAGAAGGTCTAGTCACAATCCTTCTGTTTTTTCTTCCCAGAATCTTTATGCAGCATTACAGATTACATAAAATTAGATGGGACAAAAGGGGCCTCATTTGTAAACTAGGCTGACTGATAAAAACAGATGTGGAGATCAAGTTCTGGCTTGTAACTGAAAAGGTCTGAAAAAGAAAATAAAATTGGTATTAGGATTCCCAAAAAATGATGCATCCTCCCTGTCCCTCTCCCCTAATGCACAGATAATTTTAGACAAAGTAACAAAAATTCTAATCCAAGTCTGGTAGGTTGTTTTATCACTAATCCATCATGCAAAAGTCTGGCTTCTGACCCTCTGCACTCTCTGCCTAGAGAGGGAAGCTGCAGAAATGTTTGAGCAGGACCTGTAGCGCATTTCCTTTTTCTTTGTACATATCCTCTCTCCAGGAGATCATCTTCTAGCTGCAAAAATGCCAATCTATGGGACAAATCTAGCTGAACTTTCAGTTGCTTTCTCTAACAAAAGTTGTTGTGGATCTAGATAAAAACCACATGGATTCAAAGCTTTCTTTGGTTGGTGAACCCAAAATTTCAAGAGGCTATAGTCTTTGTGTCTTCAACTCATCTCACAGGGGAATTATATAGCATGAAGGTTACAAAAAAATTTATCGGGTCATATAAATTAAGTAGAGCCAAGAGCAGTGTATAGTCCCCTAATGGAGCACCAACACCAGATTTTTCTGAGAGGAAAAACTAAACCCCAAGATTTCTAATGTGCACTGACATCTAGGAGCAAACCCACCAAGTCCTAACCCAAAGCTCTTCTATTACAGCTTAATTATTGTCAAAGAAAGCTGCACCCTTTCTGTTTGCAGGAGTACCTGCAAAATCATGGTCATTGCAGAGGTCAAAGGCAATATCCTTGGACCACCAAAAAGTTAAGGGATGGAACACAGCACCAGATGTGCTATGACTTGCACAATCAATGCA
Source organism: Anarhynchus alexandrinus (assembly GCA_008711295.1). Lineage (NCBI taxonomy): Eukaryota > Metazoa > Chordata > Aves > Charadriiformes > Charadriidae > Anarhynchus > Anarhynchus alexandrinus. The sequence goes on from VUYV01000004.1 coordinate 6,190,726, forward strand.
CAATCAACGTTTAAGTTCAAGGTAGATGTGAAAATAAATGTACGATGAATGGTCTATTCCAAGTTAGTTTGGATCCCTCACTTGAACCAGGAGACCTGAAGGATAATATTGCTACCATTGCAGGTACCAGCCATGCTACATCAAGAACTAACTGCTCAGGAAAGAAACCTTCAATGATTTTGTTTACTGTAGAAATTAAAAGCCAGCACACGCCACCATGGCATACTAGAGATAATTATGGATCTCGAATTCTTCTGAACTAAGCACACAATTACACAGGCAGCATTTTCCTCATAATTATACTTCTCCGACATAGAGTGACCCTGGTCATACCTCAGAGGCGAGTAATTCAGGATGACAGATTTAATCTCAATTATTCTATTTGCTCTTGAAATCCTACCCTAATAAAATGGAAAGTTAAAAAGGTTAACAAATAGGATCACACAACTTGCTAGGTGTCAGATAGACTTATGCATCATTGGCTGCCTTGCTCTGCTAAATTAAAAAACAAATAATCCTTTCTGCTTTTTTGCTTGGTGCTTTGTAGCAAGATGTGTTTGTGTCTTATAATTACAGTTCACTTATAATTAAGTAATTGAATAGGACATTTTTCTTGAATCCTGCTCTAAATTAAGATTTGATGGTTTTTATTAAAACCTTACACATGCTTAGAGAGGCAGTAGGCCATACAGGAAGGAGCCTGGGATTTCAAGAACCGGATTTTAGTCTTGGCTCTGACATTGGCTTGCAGAGTGGTTGAAAGCCGTCTGCTTCTCCCCTCCGCCCTAGTTAGGCCTTTTGTAAATGAGACATGAACTCCTGACGGACCATGTTCCCCACTGCAGGACAGAGAAGGGATAACCTTAGATTTTGGAAATCTCAAAGGGTCTTTGTTAGGGACAGGCTGGTGGCCCTGGTGTTCACTTCCCTGGAGCCCAGCATGGGGCACCCACCACCCTCTCCTGAACTGGGCAGGGGTGAAGCACACCGCTCCTGCTGATGGGCTGTATGAGGACACGTCTATGATTTACCTAGTAAATAAGGCCACTGGTTTGTTTTACACTCTGCCTGGATCACAACAAGTACATGGGCACACAGGCTCCCTCGGGGTGCTAGGTGCCTGGAGGCCAGAGACGAGGAGCAGAATGTGGAGCAGGAGGCTACAACCCTTCTCTTTCTAACAGAAAGACAGTGAAATCTGCTTGTGTAGTGCACAGAGAAGATGTGGGAACCTCAAGAGTACAGACAGGCACCCAAACTTTGGTTAGTTACTCACACCTAATAAGATGACTCCAGAGACTGTCTATTTGGCTGCTCAGCTGCACCTAGTATTTGATCTGAGATTACCACACATCCTTCCCCTCACTCTCAAACAGATGGCTGATATGCAACAAAACAATTTATTTCTGCACAAATCACAAGGCATGGGTTTATAACACGGAAAAGAAAGCATCTCATAACTTGAATCAACTTCTTCCATCATTAAAGTGGTAAAAAAGTAATATGAAAGAGCTATTCAGTGCATGCAAGTAGAAGCAGCTCAGTGAAGTAGGGACTAATTAGATAAGAAGGGTCAACAAGCAAACATGATTTGACTAAGCACTGGTACTAATTTCACTGAAAACTTTCAAACTGTGTCCATAAGTCTGCAGCAGCCTGTCCTGGCTTGATTCTTCTCCAAGAGTTTCTAGCCAAACCCTGAATGTTAAGAACACATACCAATTTGCGTACTGTAAAATCCATGTAAACAATTTCTAATCATCACCAGATCTGACCAAAGATTTAACATTGCTGACATTATCCCAATATCCAGCAACCCTGGGAGATGGACCCAGAGTCCCGGGCTGCCTGAAAGTTGCCGTACTCTGAAAGGCCCAACAGTCTGGATGGCTGTGATGATACGTCAGGGGAGAGACAGGTACACAGAGGTGAAAGTCCTCCTAATCCAGCACTGTACCAGCTGGACCATAAATGAAAGGGCTATCAACTGACTGATTCTGAACACCCACATTTTAGAAGAATTTGGAATCAGATGTAAACATTGTACCTTAAAGCCCACTCCACCAGTGTGTACATAGGACACAGAAGGTGTGAGACAGCACCCTGAAGGCTGTACGTTGCCCAGTCTGCACCACACAGCAGAGAAGGGCAGAGCTCTCTTAGTTTTCAGCAGTGAAAATCTCACATATTTCTCAGATATCCCAGTCTGGGCGAGATTTTTCCATTTACATGCTCTTTCCTACCCTGAAATCACAGAAAAGTACCTTTCTGGAATAGTAACAGAAGAAAAAAAAAATGCTCATTTTCCATTTTTTGTCACTACCAAAGATAGCTTGGAGATTATTGTACATCTAAAAATATTTTCCAAGGTGCTAAGACATCTGTAGGTTTAACAAGGCATCACTGGAAACAGTCAGAGAGAATGAGAGTGTCATAACCGATGTAAAACTGAACAGCATGCCTTGTGAAAATAGCTTGAGGTTCAGGATAGCCACTTCCTTTGCTCAGCTCTGCCACATCAGATTTTGATAAATGAACTAATTTCTGCACCATATCTTACTCATTGGCAAGACTGCAGATAATATACTGTTGCCATAGTGCTACACCCTCACTGTGAATACAGCAGTTGTACTGATAGAAAGTGATATCAAAGTAAAGGATAACAACTCTGAGTGTTACATAAAAATGGGAAAAGCAGAAGTAAATACAGGAGAACTTACTATGGAGAAACTGATGAGAGCTGGTGATAAGTGGGAAATACCAAAACATCTACCCTGGGTTTCCAGGTGCAGTTATCCATCACAAGAGGCAAAAAATTCCCCCCAAACCGACCACCAAAACCCCCAAGAATTTCATGAGCCCCTTCCTAATTGAAACATAGCTGAACACTAGAGACAGAGGTTCAAATCCATCACCTGCTTAACTCTGTTTAGTTATTCACAAGAAATGTGCTAGGCTGAAATTCACTAAGGTTTAACAAGAGCCGATGGGGTTTGAGTGGACTTCCCATTACACCCTGGACTCAGTCCAAAGACTAGTGGTTCATGTCTGGCAATGTACAGATCAGAGGAGCTAAATCAATTAAAAAGTCAAATTGAGATATAATGGTCCTTGGTTGAAAAGTCTTATCTGGCCTACACATCACCCCGAAGTAAAATACACTCTACCCTTTCCACAAAGCTGCTTGAAAGCTCTGGAGCATGTTCCCTTCCTCCCTTTTTAAACAGCCTCCAAGACTGAGGAAAGATACTACTGTCATGTGAACTGATGCGGGAGAAATACAGAGAAGGAATAAGAATACCAATAACCAATTCTGAATGAGACAAACACAGGAGTAAACATATCCATCATCATGCTCAGCTTCAGAAGCCATCCAGCCATCCCAGACTTTTTGCACAGGCACAGATTGACCCTGCAGCCAATGGGCAGGATATAGTCTTATGAGCTACACGTGCAATATGGCTTTACATCGTGTGCACGGTGAGCAGACAGTATTGCATTGTGCTGGACTCAATGCACATGCTTTGCAGAGATGCTCTTTGCACGCTCAGTAGCTGCTGGGAGCCCAGAAACCTGGTAGAGCACCCATAAAAGTATCAAAAACAGGTTACTGCCGGGAGTTGCATTCAGTTGGCCACAGCAGCAGTGCTTGGGCAGGCAGGGGCTGGGCTCATTTGAAAATACGGATCAAAACAGCAAAATCATTCTCTGAACAGTGCTTTGAAATTTGTGTTGTCCTGCAGTGAATTAAGGGCCTACACAGAGCCGGCTAGCACTTACTGACTGACATATATGAAAGCCCAGGGCAGAGTTTTTGTTTTGATGCGCTTGTAAAGGAATATGCTCTAATAGTGTAGCATCACTTGAAATGCCCAGCTCTTTATTTGCACCTCAAATTGAAGGCATCCATTGTGCATTGATTCTAGGGTATATATAAGCTGGATTTCAGAGTACACAATAACATTTTTATATCAGAAGGATAATGCTCACATCAAAGTGAGACAGTAGGTCTTCATGGCACTTCACACATCTAATGGGCTGCAAGCAGAGCCACCCTGAGCAGCAGTAAACCCTCTGGTGCCTCACGGAAAGGAGCCAATTGTCAGCGTATCAGCAAATCAGAGTGGACTCTGAGCGCAGGTTACAGAGTGAGCGCACAGATCCAGAGACAAAATCCCTTACATGAAGCTCCTGGGTTTGCTTTCTCAGCCCCGGACTTTGCAAAGCCTAAAATGCCTCACAAGCTGGAAGAGGCAAGGATGATTGTAATCCAGGACTTCTCAGACATGCACCAAGCTTTTATCAGTACAATGCTTAGCAGCTGGAACCAAACCACACTTTTTCCAGCAGCTAATAGAGAGCTGATGGTATGGGTGGTCTTTGGGTCATGATAGAAGAGGAGGACAGTAAGTAGTCACTGCAAAATAACTACAGCAGGAGAAACACTAGTTGCTCCGTCACACTGAAAGTTTTAAATCCATTTGGTTAGAAAAAGAAGGAACTGCTGTAACATTCCTTTGCAGTTCTGTCTACATATGGCTGGCCACTAGCATATCTGTACTGCAACAGCTGAATGACTTCCAGCCTGTTCCAAAATTCACACAAGGGAATTATCAAGCTGCAGAAACCTTGCTAAATGGGGTATCAGAGAATTGCCTCCAAAAGATGCTGTATGAACCAATAACTCACAACACAGCCAAGTTCTCAATGCATGTGGCTGCACTGCCCTCAGTCTGTGCTCCCGTGTGCACCATTTCCAGCAATAACCACAGTCCAGCTGCCCAGCATGGTGTCCAGGGAGGTCAAAAGATACTTCAGAGTGTCTGAAAGGGATATGCACGCTACACAAGCTGAGTTTTTCTGAGCATTTTCGAAGATGCCATGTGGAATGCAAACTTCTGCTTCTAATTTTGCAGGGTCAGACTAGATGATCTCCAGAGGTTCCTTCCAACCCTGACCATTCTGTGTGATTCTGTAATTAAGAATTATTAAATTAATGCCACATCTACTATAGCAGTGCTAAAAACAGTCAGTCTCAAGTCCACCAGAGTCCCATTTCCTTGAGTAATGAAGAACACAGTTTATTTGGTTTTATACCACTAGTGACCCTCACAATCTTCCAGACGTCTCAGCAATCTGTAATCCACATTTTTGTTCAATAGATGGAATTGCACTTGCCAGATTCTATGCCTCTCTGATGGAAAAAATGCATGGGATAGTTCCTCCCTGATTGAAGACTGTTCTCCAGTGTTTTCCCTATTGTCCTCATCCTTGTCAATACACACATGAATCCACCAGCAATGCAGAAATGTGAGGTAGGCTGCTCCTACAGAGTTGTTTTTTAAAATAAATTCAAATCATCAGGAGGTGAATTCAGACACGCTTGAGGTGATCCCAGCTTCTGGCACAGAAGGATTTGTACAGACTTTGCTCACTGTAGTCCCCAGTCACATATTGGCAGAACACATCTAGTACACATTCAGTGTTTGAATTCATGAGACAGTGGTGTAGCAGAAGCAAGGTAGCTCATTGTAAGTATGCTGTGATGAGAGAGAGAAACAGGTAAAGAAATATTATGAGATAAGGAGAGGGATGGTGGCATCCGGGAAAAGATACAGTCTACATTACCCTTGTTGAAAAGTTAATCTGACTTTTTAGATATTCCTTTTCCATATGAGCTTCAGTAGAAAGAAATTAAATTTCATAAGACACCATCCTTTTTCAGCTACTGGAGAAATTACTTAACTAAAAGACAGCATCTATTAGATTAAAGTATATGCCACTTAAATTAACAATGAGTCAATATGTTGAAGAAACGTTCACTATGAGCTGTGAACTCTGTGATCACATCCTCACAGTGGATTAGCAGAGAAGCGGGTAATATAATGTGCTTTCCAAGATGCAGAGAAAAAGAAGAAAAGCAGAGGACACCAGCAGAGACAGCCCAGGTGTCTGAGCTTAATGCCGGTTAGCCTAGGTGTCAAGGTGCCTGTCACGGGTCTGCATCAGAGAGCAAGTTGCCTTGTTAAAACTCTGCATTGAAAAGAACTGCAGGGGCTGCTTGGAGCAGCGGATACTAGCAGGGAATATCTTATTGGAGGACCTTCTCTCTCTACCATGTGTGCCACTTGCTCTATGAACTGGCAGTGAGATGCCAGCCGGCCCTGTCAGGGACGTTGCATGGCCTGAGCTGGATGCACATGAAGGACAATCCAGCTGCAGGCGACCTGACACTGCCACCACAGTTCAGGAGGGCAAGTACTCCGATATCCAGCCGGCTCTGCCAAATCTGCCAGCTGCTCTTTGCAGTGCTGGGGCAGCTAGAGAGACTTGTACAAAGCAGGAGAAGGAAAATCCTGTGAGGCTGGTAATAGCAGTTAAATTTCTTCCATGACTTGCAAGAGCTGCTCAGGAAATTTACAACTAATTAAGACCAGAGGTTCTTGCAGACTTGTCTGGATCATGTATTGCCTTTGAAATCTGGAAACAATACCTGTCCGTGGCCTGAATAACACGCTTCAGAGCTGCTACGCAAGTTCTTTTATCTATGCAATAGCTTGCTTATGCAGGGAAAGGGAGCCAGTCCTAATCCGAACTCTCTTGTTTGAAGATTTCTAGACACATATGCAGCAAAATTACTGCACTTATTGAAAGGTTTCCTTGTATGAACAAGAAACATTAGGGAGTTCATATTTCACAGAAGAGATGAATGAAACAAAGAGATAGAGGTACCTCTATTGCAAATAGATACAGAAGATAGTGTAGAAAGTGTAAACATTCTCATATATCAAGTACTGGAGCAAATATATAATAATAAAACAAAAGCCTCTCTTAGAATCCCACCTTTAATTTCCCTCTGAAATATCCTCCTGAAGGGGTTTTATGGAAACCTCAACTGGGAGCATGACATTTATATACTTTATTCTCACTACACTGAAAAAGAACATTTGCATAGCTGGTATAAGGGGCCCTAATATATTAAGATTTTAAGCGGGATAAAAACAAATCAAAATCACTTTAGCTGAAATTTAAGAAAATAAAAATGCAAGACATCTTCATGTTACAATCTATAAGACACACTTTGCATTTGGGAAGAACATGCCCCTGTGACCACCTGCTTTGGGACATTTTACCCCTTCTCAAGCCACCAGCTGGTACCAGCCACCTCTTGAGACAGGACATCAGAGAATCATCAGTGAGTCCGTCTATTTTGGCAACACCTTTAATCACAAACTGGAACAGACCTAACAGCTATGGCCAAGGTAACCAAACAGAACAGGACACGTCATCCAATTCAGCACCCTGCTATCACAGACTCCATGCATACCTCCTTGCCCAGCCATGCACTGTTCTGAAACCAAGTGACATTTTATACACCAGGTCTTTTCTCTACAGGACCAATGCCAGCAACAGCAGGGCAGAACAGGGGTCCTCCCAAACCAGTTCACAGTCTGTTTCTGCTGGAGGACTGGGCCTTGTTTTGGGGCACAAGGACATAGCTGAAAAATCCTCATTTCTTCCAGCAGAGGGTAGTGGGACACACGAGCCAGCAAGTAAACGTGTAAGATTATATTGCAAGAGATGTACACAGTTCAAAACAAAACCAAGGGTTCAGTAATAAATCAAAACAACACTGCTTAGCCCGGTGGAAATGTTACAAAATGAAATGCATTCTCTATTTGCATTCATCAAAACAAGAAACACATCAAACTTCAGCTTGTTCTCCTTATCTCCACCCCTCCCCAGTAGCATCATCATCTTCATTCCCCTTTCTAGTTTTGGGAAGGGATGCCCCCAGGCAGCAGCAGGGTCACAACAGCCTTTTTCTGAACATCTCTACTAGAAATCTGTCTTCTCTGTCCCTCTATGGAGCTATTCTCCTTTCCTTGAGTATCCCAGAGAAATCACTGAATTAACTTTCAGGCTCTGTTTCCTCTTTTCTCCCTCTCATTGTCCTGTTGCTAAATTAAATGACTGAGCAGCAACATACACATCCTCATACAGCAGAGGAACACGGTGCTATGGCTGCTTTAATTTGGGTGTGTGGCAGTGCAAAGGCATTTTCAGGTGCTTCCCCAGGTCTCAGAGCCCATGGGCAGATCTGCAGATAGATGTCCCAGGCTCACAGGCAAAGGGGACACATACAGGAGATTCCCATGCACTTTCTCAACAGATACCAAAAAGAGCCACTAAGGTAGCAGCACAGCCAAAGTCTTCTCAAACTATTAAATGGCTGTGACCCCCTGGCTTATATTAAGCATTTCCAATTTTAACAGCACAAACCAAGCCCAAGTCCCGAGACTCCCCTCCCTGAACATCAATGACTGCAACATCTCTGCTCACCATCCCACAGGATTAGAGCAGGCTTCTGAAGGCAGTTTCTCCTGCAGGTAAAATATTATTACAGGACCTATCAAAAAAATAAATGCTTTTGGGGAGCAATAAAAACCTAAAACAATCCATAGTGACTGTCACATTAACTGTCACTTTTTTTATTTAAATGATGAAACATAGCATCACCATCTTAGGTATAAATGTTTCTAGCAGCTTGGACAAAATACAAAGGGAGTCTTCCAATATTTTTTTGGTGCACAGGTATTCAATTCACGTTGACAGAAAACAAAACTACTTTGCTTAGAAAACATCCTAAGAGATGATAGCATCTTAATTACAGAGACAGGGAAATGGGATTCAGCCTGGTATATAGATTTGTTTCTTGCCAATTCCACTCCAACGTGCAACAAGGCAGGGATCTCACCAGCAGCCATGAGGGCATGGGGCAGTGTCATTGCTTTACTTAGGTGTTAGTTGCTTTACCCCAAACCCCATAAATTTTAAAGACAGAAGAATAGCCTGCTCACATACTGCAGTGGATGTAGGATAGCTGTTTTCCATACTAATACCTCAGTATTCACTAAAAGCCTATGGGTTTTGTGATTTTGGGGGGTGTTTTTTTTTGAAGAACTACAAAGTTATCAGAAAAGGTACAATAATGCTCTGGGTCTGATGAACTAAAAATCTTCCAACTGTATTTCCATAATTCAGGAACATAAGCCAGGATTACAATTACCTGAGATGCATTAACAAAGCTTATACAATCCTGAGTCAAAATGAGACAATTAGCAGCTCCTGTACCAAAACAGAAGACTATGGAAATGGCGTATGTGTCACCATTTGCTAACGATATGCAACAGGCAAATCAATTCAGGGGGAAAAAAAAAGAAAAATAAAAAAGAAACAGTTTCTTGATGGAACTTGTTCCCATTTCCAAGAATCAAAGCGAATATTCAGCTTAAGCATTACACTTTCCAGATTCCCAGCTGGGACCAGAATGAGAAGCGTCAAGCATCTTATGATTTAACTGTTGAGAAATTTCCAGGCCAAACTTTCAAGCAAGAGGTTTGGATCCAGATCTGAACTGTGGGATGTTTTGTCTGTGGAGTTCTACCATTGCTTCCAATAGCAATGGTTAGCATTAGTATGCATACTTTTTAAATACCCAGTTGCTCCTGAACTTTGCTGAAGTTCATAATTCATGCTTTTTTTCCCCCTTGGTTTAATTTAAAGAGTAGGGACCATCATTCTGCTTTTCAGAAAAATATGAACATTTACTTCTTTGCTGAACAGCTGTCACAGTGTAATAAAGATAATTTACTGTTCAGTTTTTTTGAATGAACCCCGTATCCCTTGCGTCCTTCATCCCTTGAAAATTTCCTGAAAATCATATGCCACAAGCAAACTAGTTTTGGCTTATACTATAAAACATCTGAAACTCTGGGATACCTTACTTTCCTTTCCATTTCTCTTCAACAGCAGACAGAGTCTACCATAATGGTTAGGGGAAGTGTGGAGCTGCTCATCACAGGAGGACAGCCATAGAGACATAAGCAAAGCTAGCAAAGTTAGAACTTTGATTTGAGAGTGGAAAAAATAAATTAAAAAAGAATAAAATCAGACTATCCCAGTCACTACAGTCCTTTTCTGAAGCTGTTTTATAAATTTGTTACTTAACACTAATAGCTCCAATCTTCCTGGTCTCATATGTCACTGTCAACATTTTTGGTAGTGTTTTTTTTTTGTTTTGTTTTGTTTTTTAACATGACCACTGGAAAATCCAAGCACAGAGATACAATTCATATTCTGAAGAAAACTTCAAAGGAAACTCATAACTTCTCAAAATGTAGTACGCCATACCTGACTCCAAAGGGCAATAAGATGGTAAAAACGAACCATGTTCTGGGAAGTTAAATCCCTGAAGTACCCCTTGGTGAATATGAAAAGCAATTTCTTTTTCAGAGCCAAAGAAGTCCCTTTTTCATGTCTTAATTCCAGGATGCACATTTGAATCCTACAAAAAATATTTTTTCACTCACTCACTGGACTAAAAAAGGCTCCTTTTTATTTATCTGAAGAAGTACAGTCAAGTAGTTAGATTAAGTGACCTGGTCAAGGGTTATTTTTTTCACCAGTTTGCCTATATATTGCAGAATTCAGCAAATTTTTTACACTGGAAACACCTCACCTTTAACATTAACTGCCCTTCCTCAGCAGTGTTGGGAAGCTTTCTTTTTAAAAGGATACAAAGATATGTCAACAAAAATTAACTGGGAAGTGTTATCGCCAGTCTCAAGAGAATTTTGCCAACTAGGGATAGACACAGATTTACTGAAAGAGTAGCTGAAATCAGTAATTATCAACAACAGACTATTAAGTCCTTAAATCAAGAGATTTACATTGCTACAGGTTGGGCATGGAGATGCAGATGTAGAATGAGGCCCATTCTCTTCCTCATCTTCTATCACAGCAGCCTTGCCAAAGCTTCTCACTTGCGATGTTTATACCTAATTTTCTGACACGCTTACAGGCCTGTTTCCATCACCTATAGTTAGGAAAAGAGCTTTTTACATTGTTTGTTTCTCAGGCATGAGTGACACACTCATTTTATCAGCTCTTCAACATTTGCTGTCCACCATTAGACACAGATGTCAGCAGGGTTTTGGTTTTTTTACAATACCAGATCAATCAAGTAATTGACAAGTTAACAAATCTGTTTGCTTTTCATGGTGCTTTGCTTTGATTTTTTGTAATTAAACAAAAGACTGTTTGGATCCTGCCTTTTCCCTCAAAATGAAACGCTGCCCATACAGGCACTTTAACTCTATATTTACTTTCTAAAGCATCATATTCTCTCTTCTCCCTCCCCATGACAGCTCAAGGCAAACCACAGTCCCTGGGACATCTGGAGGTTGTGGTCTGAATGAATCCCTTCCAGCCATGAACAAAAGCGATCATCTTTGTTGAATTAATAAATACTTAAGACTTGTTAGTATTCCTGAATTGCAAAACTCTGCGCTTGCAAAGGCTATGCAGAAAATAGCCCTCCATTAAAAGGTTATTAAAAAGAAAAGCAAAAGCTCCATATTCGTTGTCTTAACTGTGCAAGATGAGAAAATGCATGTGCCTTGTGTCCTTAGTAATTGATACGCAGCAGCTCCTTTAGTATCCCTTGCTTATCTTGAATTCACATAACCATGGCTTTAGTTTCTCAAGGACTTTTTGTGAATGCTGGGGAGAAAAAAGGCTGGATATAATGATATGGTTATGCTAAAGATACAGTGAACACAGACAGCAAGAAATGTAAGTATCCCCATTCTGAATAGTAACAGATGCCAAGACAGCAGAACCCAGCCTTGAACTGGAAATGTTTTAAATTCTTCATGATTTGTGCCAGCAATACAGGGAAGGGGTTAAAGTGAATCCAGAACATCTTAATAGACCTAGAAAAAGCCTCCATACCACAACTCCCTGAACCCGGCTCCTTCCTCCTTCCGAGGGAGCTAGGGTGCAGTGTGCAACAGCTGAGGGACAGCACGGCATCTGTGTGGTTAAACCATTTCAGCAAAGCTGCGCCCTTCTTAAAAGTCAATCTGGGTGTGCACTTCTGGCAGAAAGGCTGCCTGGGCAGCAGAGGGGAGGAGCAGGCAAGGAGAAACAGATTCACTTTCTACCAAGATTTTGTTTCCTATGTGTTCGACTCTACTCCGAATGCTCGCCTTCACAAACACACAGGCGTTGAATTGTTCAAATTATATATAATCTTGTGTTGCTTGTTTACGACAGCACAACCAGTGATGAAGAAAAGAACCTAAAGTTCTCAGCTCCCTTCAAACAGGAAGAAAGCCCGTGGTGACAGGATAGAGAATGCATGACCTGTTTTTCCACCACCCCACGATGCACACATACCACACTGAGTTCAGGAAACTCCAGCAAAACTGGGCACAGGCTCTGAGCAGTTGTCTGCAGGAGAGTTAAATCTCCAGCTCCCCCTCCCTGAGTTAGCAGCACAAATCATGAAAAACAGAACCTCTCTGAAACATCTCTCTTGCAAATTGTTGTAATTTCCCATCAGTCTTCAGCTTGGATGACTTCGCTGGGTCCACAGGGGACGATTTACAGCATTTGTTTCGGATTAAGGGTTCCTGAACTGTGACTCAGGAGACAGAGTAAATGATCTGCAGCTGCCTCACAGAGCCATGTTAAATGGTGAAAGTGCCAGTCCCATGAGGCTCTGCTAGTGGGTCCTAAGTGAGTTTGAGTCCAGCAGTTACCACTTGATCTAAAATTTTAGGAATCAATAACTGCATCAAGTTGATTTGCAGACTGATAAAAACATAAAAGATTTGCTGGATACCCTCTATTGAAAAGAACATGGTTTGTTCAGGCATTAGGTTTTTTTAAACTAGCAAAGTTGTTGGCTGAACAAACCAACACAACATTTTTCTCTATTAGTGAAATCTATTGTTTGTCATTTGCTTTTGTGTTGAAAGCTACTTCTAACGCCACACCTTGCTTTGTGTGCAGACAATATTACAAAGAGTTGTGTTTGGCTTGACATCTAGTCTAACTGCAGCGTGACTCCACAGAAGTTAGTGAAGGCAAACAGGCAAAGAACTGCATCCTCTGGATCAAAAAAGGTTTTCAGAAAGGACACATTCATTTGCTCATTATTTCTCTGGCAACTTCTGAATTTTAGAAATTCCTGGATTTTTCAGTAGGCACAAAGTCCTTTTTCTGGTAAATAGGAAAGGCATGTTTTACGTTTGTCTTTTATGATGGCATTTTCTGTATATTCAGTTAAAGGTAACTGTAAAACACCATAAAAATGTGTTACTTTACCTTCCCCACAATTTTCAGTTTCCATACTACCACATTTCAGTTAGTCAGTTGTTGCTAAGTTGTCCCCAGTGCTATATGAACTTTTCTGTATCATACCGCTCACAGGTGGAGGCCTTGTGACAGTGACAGTCGCCTTGAAATGTTTTGCTCCTTAAGCATCCCCTTTCTACAGACTGGATACAACTTACAGGTGGATGCTGCCAGCCAGTATTGGGTAATTAACTGCAGTCTGGTAGAAAAATTGCATTAGCACAGCCAAGCCTAACATTGATCTAACATTGCATGATCAGTGCAAATCTGCAATGCAGATGCAGAAGCCTATTCAGCCAAGTCCCCTTCAGTATTTTAAGTTCAATAACTGAAGCAACTCTACTAGTTAGCTGCTCAGCACTTTCCACACTGAGGAACATTCTTCATAATCTACCATAATTCTCAGTCACCGGGTGCTCTGCGTGTTGAAACACCATTGTTTGAAACAATGAAAGCAGTTGTGCCTGCACTGTTTGCAGACTGCTGAGATACTCACAACACAGGAACTAAAATAAGCATAAAGAAACACAGCGCTGTGGGTATTATCATCATTTAGTGCTACCTCATCTCCTACCATCGCAGCTGTGGGAGAAGAAAACTGTTCAAATGAAGATAGGTGCTCAGCTTCCAGACACTCCCAGTTATGCTCTATCTTAATGTGGCTGTGAACTCTGGCCCTTCAAAGCTTTTGCAACCAATAGCTGCAACTCCACTGTGTCAGGCTCCAGGTCTTTTCCATATTTATATTTAAGCCAAATCACAACACTGACAATGTGGACTAATATAAAACAGACTAATAGACCAACACCTCTACTTAAGCACACAGGAAAACAGATTTTTTTTTTCTGTGTATTAGTACATTCCTGCCTTCTGAACAAAGATCTGACATGAACAGGATTGTAGCACCAAGCGCAGGGAATCAAAAAACAACCTATCAGCACAGCTGGAATTGAGCACCAGCTGGAGCCAGACTCGACCCTGGTCAAAAAGGAAGACAGCAGCCTCAAATCTTTGCTTTCTAGAAAAGATGACCAGCAACACTGTCACCATCTGTAGCAGATGGCCCCTCCTACAGAGCAGCACATGGAAAGGAAAGCAGGACTTTTACAGCTTTTCCTACAACATCCAATTGCATCAAGGACTGAACTAGTTTAATCACTGCTCCATGCCAGCTGATAAATTCTGTTCAGAAACCAAGTAAGCATTTTGAAAAATGTTTGATTAGAGCTGCCTGGGGGCCTGGCAAGATGCAGGAAACTTACGTGACCCACTTGTATTGCAGATCAGAAGCCTTTTCCCAGCAGACGGTGGGACAATGCATGAGAACAGTCAGTGAAATTTCAGGGGAAAACTCTTCACAGAAATATTCTGCAGTTCATGCTCTGCAACTTTCATTACCATCACCATGTACGATTACAACTTTTTTGAGCTCTTGTCTACCAAGAATGCTAAAGCTTCCCCATGCGGTTCCTCTAACTTTTGCTTTGAACGTGTTTCCTTCAATGGAGCTTTTTTGTAACTCCAAAAGACTTTGCATACTTTTAACGTGTCAGGAACACTCCCTGTGCATAAAGAATTTACATGCTATGTAGCAGGAATCTTTAAAAATTGTTCACTTTTGACCAGAAAGAAAGCTCAGAAAGAAGCCCCTCATGGAGCATAAGTTGCAGTGATGGTAAAGTAGGAGTAAAGTGCTGCAGCCATGAAAGAGAAAAATAATTTAGTTGGATCATGAAGTAGATGGTTGGAACATATGTCAAGGCCAGATCAAAACAGCCAATTGTTGTTGTTATCTACTTAATCTTCTGTGGTGTGGAAAAGGGAGTTAGGAAATTCTGTTCAGCCAACGCGACTGTCTCAGCCAATGCCCAAGGCAAGTAATGCTCTAAACAATAAGGCATTTTGTTTAACTCTGCAATAAATACAAAATTTGCAATGACAGCTGTTTGGTTGCAGTCTCCTCCTGCAATTTCCAGTCAATAACTCATATTTACATAAATGCATAACCATACCTAATCCCCCCAACGCTCAAGTCCCAGCTCCTTGAAAGAGTGGGCATGGGGTGGGAAATGGGGCCTTAAAAGTTTAATCCTTGAAACAAAAAATTAGGCCACTTCCTTGAGAGCTGCCACATGGTGTCTGTTTGAAAAAGTGACTTTCAACAGGGACACCATAGCACACGAGATCCATTTGTGGATTTTTACTTTCGAGTTATTGAAATCTTTTCACAAGATTATCACCCATAGAACAGTTTCATTACAGAAGGTCCTCTAGCAGAAGAACTGACAGAAGCAGCTCCTGTAAAACGGGCATTAAGAACAACCACAAGTCGAGGCAGCAATCTGAAACCTTTGCTTTCAAGGGAACCCAGCCTTGACAAACTAGCACCAACATCCGACTGTACCGTGCAATGGTCCTTGAAATTTTAGCAGCTATATTACTCATACAGTAGATTAACTGATTATTGTTTGTCCTACCTATTGATTCTGAAAAGCTAATAAAGTGCAACTTTGGCTGAAAATCGTACATGCAAATCTGAAGATATCAGTAAAATAAGTCAAATTCACAAACAGAAATCTTAATTTAAAGGGACATTACCCTGAAGGTACAGGGTATCTTCCTGTATGTACAGTAAAGTTCTATCACCTGTCTTTGGCAGCACAGACCACTAGGAGCACAATATTACTAGGTTACGATATAGACAATAGAAAGACGGGTGTATATTCATGTAAGCTTTAAAATATTAATAATCCTCAAAATGCAGCTTCTGGAAGTTCACATACACTACTTTGCCAAGCAGAGAGTTATCCACTCTTGCACTTTGCACTCACACCAAACTTTCATTCCAAGACCAGAGAAGTCCAGTGAATGCAGATGAATGAACATGGTTGGTTGCAGACTAAGGAGGAGCTAACACTGAGAAGCTGACAGACTAAGCTTGTCGTCTTCTCCACAACAAGCACTCCTACCTACGACCAGATTTCTGCATGATGGCTAAGCACACTAGGGGTGCTCACCAGTCACTTCTGCGGACTCCAAGGATAAAAAAGTTTTGAATCTAGCATCATCCCTCTAAAAAAAAAAAAAAAGGCATTTTTTCCTATATGATTCAATACAAAGCACAACATCTTGTAGTCATTGTGTTCAGTAGGATGAGTACAAATCTTTGGCTTGATCTGGATCTTCTACTATCTACTTTTAGAAGCTAACTTGCATATGGCCCGTCTAAGGCTAAAATAAATACATTCTAATGTAACCACAAATCATGAATGGATTGGATCTATAGTTTGAAAACTCAGGTATTTGACATGCTACTGAAACCGCGGATGCTGGAAATGTGTAAGAAAAAAAAGAACGTAAGCCCCAGTACAGCTCTTATACCCAGGTGCATCTTGCTTCTTCTTCCCTAATTCTTCACCAGGCACACGGCCCATTCATTGACAACTGTGTTTTCCCAGTTTGGTTTCCTGGGAGTCTATTGGCTGCACATCAAGCCAAATGTTCATTTTGCTATCATCATAGCCAGGGGGCTTAGAGATGCTAGCCAACCCTTGTTCAACTAGTGTTACTGTTTTACAACATGTCATGCTTGGTGATATTAAAAGGAAAAGCCAATAAAAGGAAAAAATTAATCTTGTGATTAAACACAACACTTTGGATTGCTGGCTGCTGACACTGGCACCATGCCACCTTCTCTGAGGACAGAATAGAACCTGTCTGCTGTCTTCACCAACAAAAGGATTTTTACAAAATAAGGGTCTCTTGCTAGGAATGATCAAAATGAGCAGCTTGGCAAAGAGACCTGGCCAATCATCAATTACAGCTTTGTTCTATCCCAACTTAAAGCTGATATTGTCCAGTTCCAGACTGAGATGATCAAAGTCCTCCTCTTACAGAATTTCTGCAAGCCATGTAAGTTACAGCTAAATTCACAATATATAGAATTTATGGCAAATTTGTAAGAGAATAAGAGTTTGAAAATTTGTTTTTAAGATATCTGCATGTGTCAATGCAGAGTACAGATTGTTTTGAAATCTGAATCCTCAGGGCTTGCTAAGCACCTGCTCCCCTCAAAAGCTGGCTTATGTGCCATTGAAAGATTTGTGCTGGTCCTTTGGAAAGGGATTAATTCCTTTTCAACTACGAATATTTGCATAGGATACCATGTTAGTTATGCCAAAGTCCTCTTTGATACTTGCACTCAAGCGTGAACTGTAGTTTCTGTGATCAGTTATACAATGTTCATTTTTATTCTGGCAAATGATAAAGTTTAATTTAAACTCTGCTTAGAAGGCCTCTCCGGGAAATTCAGATATGCAAATATACTTAGTGAAAACAAGAAAGCTCATAAACATGGTCAAATCAGAACGCACTTCTGAATGACTTCTCACCATCATTGTGTTAGAGGAATATGACAGAAACTCCATACTGTAAATAGCAGGGTCTGGCCTCTATGTTATTTGCAAATGGAATCCCCCCACTTCCAGGCCTGCTCTCCCTTTTTCCACACATTCTTTAGTCGACCACAAAAATCTCATCACTTTTTACATGAAGTATTTTCTTAAAGTTTAACAGCATAAGCACTGGACAGTCCTTCCTGGTCCAAAAAGCCATCATCTAGGGCAAATCATGTGAATGACCAATATAACTACCATCACCACCAAAACCACGAACACCACCTTCACACAAAAACACTTTAAATACGAAGAAGTCCAAACCCAAGAGACTCTAACTTCTTATTTCAATGTGGTTGCTGATGTTACAAGCATACCCATTACTTTTGGCAGCATCAAAGCTGCTCAGTGGATCAGTATGATGAATGATGCTTCTTATAAAGTAGCTTTCTAAAAATCAGTTCCATCCAGCAGCTGTATATGGCTGTCTCCCAACAAGTGTGACAACATAGCTGCTTCCCAGTAATAAATGGTAAAGATACCACTGCTTCCCAAAACAAATGCTATCTTTATGAAAACCTCTGCGTTTGTATGTTTTATTACTTTCAGCCATTCCGAAACTGCATTGAAGGGGACACTAGGAAGTCTTACTAAGAGGGTTGTGAAGACACAAATATTTTGATCAGAAGAAACATTTGATCAAACCTTTGATGATGAATAGCAAAATAACAGTTTCTGGAATCAACGTCTCAAGCTTCAAATGGTTGTGGCAGACAGAAATGGTTCTGAGACATAAATCACATAATCTGAAATGGAATACAACCTCCTTGTTTGTGTGCTTCCCCTGCTGAAGTAACCATAAGACGCTGTTTCTCAGCTCACCAGGCAGGAAAAACCATGTGTTGATCGAAAAGTTGTGTTACCTAATGCTATGAATCCATAAAAGTGATGAATAGCCCTAATGTTGATGCAGCTGGTGAGAAGATGCTGTCAGATCATTAAGCATAGCCAGGTGATTTGTCAGTTTTCAAAGACATTGAATTGTCTATCTTCCACTTCTTCCCTCAAGCTCCTTGCACATGCATACATCCTCCAAAGCCATCGTTCATTACAGCCTGAAAATCATATTTTTCCTCCTCTTCTCCCTATTCACCTTAAAAATCCTCCAGGTTTCCAGGGATGATTTTCAGCTCACTCTCTCCTTTCTCAGAGAGGCTGGGTTTGTGCACAAACATTTATTAGCAAGTTTAGGCTAACACACTTGACAGATTATCACGTTCAGTGTTCTTAGGAAACTCTTTGCTGCTGCACTAGCTGAATGCAGCCATCCTACACGTGGGCTTTTTTTTTTCCTCTCTTGTGGCTACAGACAATAAATACTGCTTATGTATGCTTTCTACAGAGCAGCAGATTGGTGTTAGATTAATTCTAAAACCTATTTTATCAGATTAGTCTGATTGGCTTGTATTTCAGATCTGTTCTGCAAGAACGTACCAAAAATCTCTCTCCAGTTTAAGTTCTGGGAGAAAAAGCAGTGAATTCTCAAATGTATCATAATAGAGAAACAAAGCTCCTACTAAAAACAAACCCAGAAGTGAGGGGCACCAAGGCCATGACAAATAGAAACAGTAAAGGCACAAAAGGAAAGTTCCTCCACTAGTACTCTACCATGACCAATGTGCCTATGAGTTTGCTAAGTAGCATTGCAAGGTCACATTGAGTTTTTTTACTCATGTAAGCAATTCTGCTCGGGCCAGAACGACTGTGCATATGAGCAACCTGCCAGGGATGTTTTCAGCTAAACAGTTAATGGTCTAATCCCACAAATACAGGTAAGAAAGTAATTGGAGCATTCTTCATGTTGTTCACAGGGTGAATGCTCCTCTGACTTAATCATAATGCTTGAACTGAAACATCTCACAGGAGACAAAAAGAACAGACACAAAGATTATAGTGTGAGAAAAGGATCTTCAAAAACACAATACAGAGAAAGCGTTTTTCACACTTGTGCAACTGAGATAATTTCTGCTGGAAAAATCCACTCCTGCTGTAGGTTAACATTTTGCATACAGTGAACATAACTCTGAACAAGGAGATCTCAACTATGACGTACAGAAAACCAGATACCTTTATGTTCTTAAACAAAGCTAGCTTTTGACCTGCTAGGGGAGGGGTGGAGACACAGCAACCTCATTTTTGTCTCAAGTGACTGCTTTCCTGTAATTCATCAGCAGTTCTGCACTGCATTAATCTTGGTTTGCAAACGCTCCACAACATAGACCGGCTGGGTTTCAGAACAGTCAAAAAAACTCAAGTGGAAATTGCCTATGTTTGCTCGACACCTCATTTTCAGGCGACTTGTCATCTTGGTATTAACAATGCAATGGCAGTTCTACTGTGGAACAAATTCCTTATAAATATAGATTTACAAAACTGAAATGCCTGGGTAATAATGACAGCAGAGAGACACAAACCCACAAGTAGGATCATATTTAAGACTGGTTGCAAAATGTGACCAGACTGACAGCATACAACTCTTCTTAACATCTTTATAAATCTCAAATATGAGAAATATGCATTTAAACAATACAGCAAAGGACAAAAGTAGCATTAGAAGACTCAAATGAATGCAAGTTGCAGATATATAAATAGAGTATTTTATTATCGCGCTACATTTTCAGGCTGCATAAATAATTGTACGTATATTCTGTGGCTGTACTAAGCCACTGTGACAACTATGACCCTATTGTGGCAACAAAATGCCAAGAAATCCCCTGAGATTTAGCAATATTTTCTGACACCACAATCCTGCAGCTATCTACACAAGCAATTAAATGAAAACACTGCATTGCCTCCTGCTACATTCCAGAGAGCTATATCTGGCAATTCAGCTTGCCTAAGAAAAACATTGAAGATGTATAACCAGTGACTGACAACTGCCAATCAGCTCTAACATACTCACTGCAACTTCTTGAAGTGGTTCAGATAGGCTTGCAAGAGAAATATGACACTGTGTTCCCCTGAAGATGTGAAAAACATCTTCCAAACAGGTTAATCTTCCTGAAAAGGAAATCTGTATTCTTCATGGAGAAAAAACCTGCAGTTGTGGAAGATGCCAGATCGCTTTGCGCTTTCTATGCCAACCCTTCCTGCCGCCCCCACCACATACAGAGAAACTGGGCCACGCTGCATCAAGCATGGCAGTAGCCACCAAGAACATCCCAAAGGGGAGATATTCAGCTGAGGCCAGTCAGGTGCCCAGTCTGTTGCTATCAATTACTTGCCTGGCTGGAGGAGCAGGAAGGCTTGAAGCTGGCTAAGATGTGCCAGTGCTGGCATACAAAAAATACCCTGGGAAGGGAACAGAAAGGATGTGGATGTTTCCCAGGGAGTAAAGGCAAAAAAAAAGCGGTTAGAACTGACTGCCTCAGATTAAATGTGTAAAGGAATAGTAAGTGAAAACAGAGGGAGATACTGAATGTAGAAGAGAGAGGAATAAGGAAAAAGTACAGAGGACAGAAAGGAAAACAAGAGTAAAGGAGGTGGCAGAAAGTGTTGCAAGAAAACCGTAAACCTGTTTTCCATTGTGCTACAGTAGCAACATACTGAAGACAGTTAGTGGTATGTTTTGTTCCAGGAATGGCTTCAAGGGAGACAATTCTCCCACCTTCATTCCCTCTAGTGTGACTCTCACTCAGTCAGCCCACAGTAAAAATCCTTGCCTCAGAAGGACTATTGACAACCAAGCTTGTCCTTAAAATAAAGCAGGGTGCTGAACATGGAAAGGCTTGGCACCACACAAGATTGGTCACTGAATGCTGCTAGGAAGAAATCGAGTACATCCTCAGGCTCAAAGCTACCAAGGGCACTTGCACAGTAAACTTTCCAGTGTTTCAGTGGTCAAGGTCAGAAACACAGATGAGTTTACGAATCACCTTTAGGTTAGGTATGACCTGTAGGTTGTTCATATAAAAACCGACAATGAGTAGTTGCAAATTTTGGCTTTTCTTTTTTGGGGGGCTTTTCTTGACTGGTTTTGGCTCTTTGTCCACTAAGAGCTGAGCTAAGCTTAAATACTTGATAGCTATTCTTTGTCATTCCTATGAATACACAGAGATGCAGCCTGTATGCAGAACCTGTGTGACAGCCTCTTCCTCAGGTTGTTGAGACCACTATGGTGTCCACCAAAGGATGTGTTATGCAGGAATCTGACACACAGGAATTGATTTTAACACATTATTCGGGATTTTGCCTGGTTTCATCATGGTTTTCTAGTACAAGCAAAATCACTTTCTGAAACTATTAAAGAACCTGGCATCAAATAAAGCAGAGCCTCAAATTCCTGCCTGGAAGGTCTATGCTACAGCATTTGTAGACTCCATCAAAAGGCAAGGTTTGCTGATAGACAGCCTGACTTTTAAACTTCATTTGCTCAGGCTGTACCAGAAGCATCCAGCACTAACACAATTCTAGCAAACGTAGCAATCATTTGTTCTGCTTGACAAAGGTCACCAGACATCAGCTTGAATCTCCCACTGAAGTCTGTTTACTGAATTCTGCTTTCGGTGGCAGAACCAAAGACTTACTTCACAATGAGCTGGGCCTCACGTTTTATAATGAGCAGTCAGGAACATTATGCCTTTCTTATACTCTGCAATTTTAAATTTGCAGGGTATAATCCTGAAAACCAGGATTAAACTTAATATGCTTTGAATTCACATGATCTCATTACAGGATGAGATGATTCTAGACAGACTATACACAACTGTATGCTAAATGTACTCAAGAGGCCCAGTATGTGACAACTGTGCACGTAACAGCAATTCTGCCTGGGAAGGAGGGTTTGTATAATTTTACTCAAAGAACCTTTTGATTAGTCAAAATCCAAACCAAGTGGCAAATTCTGAACACTGAAGCAGCCTGCCACTTAATGGCAACTCTCCTTAAAACTATTAGATTTTATTCTCAGGCACAAAAAAGGTACAGAGTTCTCTTAACGTAGAGAACCTTAAGATGGTCTCTTTTACTATAGCAAAGCATCAATTTGCTCTTACCTTGCAGTAAGATTTGCAACGTAACAGCAAGTTGATACCTTGTCTAATTCCACAAGCTCAGAGGTATGTGGCTCATGTGTGTAACTTATACATGGACATCTCCAACTTTCAAAGGGGAAAATGTGATTTAAGTACAAGATTGTCTGCCAAATTCCTCAAACAATTACAGATGTTTCTTACATGTCTGACCTAAGAGGGCTGACTGCTGAAACCTAGACTTATCCAAACCACTACAATTTCCTCTACAAGACATTTGTCTAGAGTAAAAGGACAGGAGGAGATCTAGATTTATGGATCATGACACAAACTTATAAATCTTTGCTCTTAGTTTACGATTTGAAAAACATTTAAGTATGGAGTTTGTCAGCCAAAGTAGCTTTTGGTCTTTAATCATGTGTTCCAGTTTAACGGAGCAGAAGCAGCACTTGTGTTTCCCTGCATTAACGCATGCTTACTGTTTTTGTTCAACACAAGTACCCGCAGCAAGAAAGCATGTAACCAAACTTGCAGAATATTGGAAATGCAGCTGCTAACTCCACAGTGGGGAAGAACCCAGATGAGGTACCTTTTCATCCCAGCCTTTACACTTTTCAAGTCTGTAGGGTTCCCTGTACACCAGAAGGCATTGCTGCTGGCACACCAACTACCATTTCTCCAACCTCATAACGAGGTTGCCTGGCATGGCAGGAACAGAATGGCTATTTACAACCCACTTGTCCAACACACAGGGTCTGTAGTGTGTATCAGCATCACTCAGAATAGAGGATGGGGTTTGGTTTTCAAACAGCTTATCTTGATAGGTGTGAAGCACCCCAGAACTGCTCTAATGTTCAGTTTCTTATTCTGGATCAAGTTGCCCCCAAATTACTGTTGCTCGACAATTCCAAGATAAAGAAACTGTCCTCGGTTTCATATAATTTACAAAACTTCACCCCTTTCGGGTGACTACTCTGAACACTCTGTCAAACAAATTTTGCAGCTATTTTTTTAAACAACTGAAAAAAAACCATTTCTTGGTGAATTAAATTCCAATAACTTTATCTTTGCGATACTATTGGTGATGATGTTTTGGGCCTAAAATTTGGCAGGGTGTTGCCACTGACATTTCTTCAAACCAAAACTTTTAAACATATATTATCCCAATTTTTTTAATAGCTTTAGCTGGTTCAAAATACCATTTTCACAGTGAATGAGCTATTCAAAAATCCTAATCAGGGACCCATTTTACTAGGAGCTGTATAAACACAGCTGCTAGGAAGGGTCTGGTACAGATTGTAACATAACGGTTTGAATTCTGTTTGGAGAAGAACCTCACCGTGGCAACTTAAACATGCCAAACATGCTTCTGTGACCCCAAAAAGAAATGTGATGTGGCTTGAATAAAAATAAAGTGAAATTTAATTCTCAAATACAAAGAGCAGAACGTGGAACCACAGCATCCATGATTTAAGTTATGTGTATTTGCAGAGAAGAGCAACACCACATGAGTAAGAGAGGAAGAAGAGTAGCTGAGGAAGAAAGACAGCTCTGAGGAAAGAGGAGTGAAAACAACCTGAGGCAAAACCAGAGCCAAGGAGGCCACCTGAGACCTGCTCTGCCTACCAGAACGCTGCTAACCCTGGCCACCAAAGCAACTTAGGAACCACTAATCCTGAAGGGAGGCTTCCATGATTTAGTAATAACACGTGGAGGGTTCTTCAAATTGTATTCTGCTTCAGTTGGGTCATTTTCCTTCGAAACTATTCACCACTTCCGGGGTCCAGGAGAAATCCAGCATGGAGGCAAAAACAGATGGGAAAATGTTTAACAACAAGCAGACTGACTCAGTGCCAGGAAAACGCAGTGATTCGGAGGTAAGGCACATGAGGCTACAGGTGGCAAGTAGTGAGAGGACTGTTTCAGGTCGTTGCTTCCACAGGCTCCTCTGGAAGCTGCAGAAAAAGAACAAATACTGGTTATACACACTTTCCAGTGGTTTTAGTGAGGGGGTGGGGAATGGGAAGGTTGGTTGGTTTATTTGCTCAGTGCTGAAATAGCTCTCAGTTCCAGCTGCAGTTATAATCCTAGCAATCATTTTATTGTGTCACAGAAACGTATATTTGAGATAGTTTGGCTTCGATTTATTCAGTATATATAATAGTGTCGAGGAGTTCTCAAAAAAGGTTTGCGGTTGGATTGATGGACACGTAATCATTTTGGAAGGCAAGATGAATCACTGAAACTGGTGGGGTAAAGCAAAAAAAACCACACTGAATTCTCCTTAGCCAAGGAAACAAAAGAATAAATTATCACATTCTACATGTACTTTAAGGTGTTACAGGAAAAAAAAAAAAAAGGACCAGAAAATTTTGCAAGAGAACTGACTTCAAAGAATATCTGAATTTCAGACTGAAAGGATTTCTAGCAAAAATCTTTTTGGAGTGGATATGGAATTTGTTTAACTACGTAGCTTACCTTCTTGCTGGATCTTGAATTCTCACTCCTAGGAGAGAAGAGGAACATATCAGTGTTGTATTGTCAGGCTAAAGCTGGGGGGTACTGTTAAGATAATTCGCAAAAATATCTACTTACCTAACTCTATGCCTCTCAGGTGAGGAAGGTCCCTATAATTTCAATTCTTTTGATCATCTTCAAAAAAAAAAAAAAAAAAAAGAAAAACAGGGGCTGCATCTCAGATCGCAAATGCTGGTGTCACCCAACTTGAACAATCAGTGTTGGCTGCTGCAGCTGAAATTGGCTATGGCAAAGCAAATCGTGTTCATAGCAGATGACTTACATCTATTGTCAGTCCCACCTATACTGTACAAAAAGAGGGCAACATTCATTCAATAACCAGGTTATGTTGCTTGGGTTTTTCTTTGGGTATTTGTTTGTTTCTTAAACTGTCAGTTCTGTAGACTGGACGATTTTGTATAGAAAAAATAGTTCCTTTCAAAGATCCCATTATAGACTATGGATTTTCCCCCCAAAATTCTACTTCCACTAAAATTTGCAGTCATCTCTTGGACTTTCCCTGCTGGCACATCATTGCATATTCTTTGGATCGCTCTTGCTTGCTTGTTTATAAGAAGTGGTCTGGAATTCCTAATAGATTGCACCTGTGAGAGATTTGCCCAAGCAGCAAAATCACTCCCAGGAAAACCGTTTTTAACCACACTCCTTAATAATGATCTCTGGGATGTACTGCCTGGACTGTGGATTTTATCACGTTGCTGACCGTCAAAATCTTTCCATGAAATGGAGCCTTTAGTCTCATTATGAGGATCCTTCTTGCTGGGATTGATCTTGATGCTCATTTTCTTTATGCAGAGATTGCTAATTTGGAGAGGGAGATCAGGATAGCTGAGGAGAACACCAGGGGTCAAATCAAGGACAAGAGACAGGCCACTTGGTAGGGTAACTACAGATCCCCGTATTTTGCTGCAGTATATGATTTGTACATCATGCATTGCATTAGGAAATAAGACACAAAAGCCACAAACTGCATATCGTGTTCAATTCTGGCAACCTAAGCGGGCTACAAAGTCCAAGCCCATTAGGAGGAAGCCTATACCTTATGTTTGACATATGTTTGTTCTTAAACAGCCTCTCCTTGTAATTTTACCTATACACTCCAGTGTTTGACTGTATGGCTCACTGTTCGAGTTCAGTTTTGGAAGCTACTAACAATCATGACAGAGGATATCTTATTTCTATCAAAACAGTTATCCAGATTCTCTGACAGGACACAGGACAAGTTCATTTCAGGCATAAGCTGACTACAGTAAAGTTCAAGGAGTTTATTTTGCAGCTTTACTAAGAGACTATTGAGGGATTTCTTATCACATCTCTTCCACTGCCATGTGGTTGACATTACTTCAGACCTTTAAGCAAAAAAAGTTTCAACTGCATTCAGTATAAACAAAGAAATTATTTTTGGTAACCTTAGAGTATTGCTTACATGTCAACTAAATATCTGTAATTACTGAAAAATTCTTATCAGAGGTTGAACTTAATTAAGACTTCTGTTGATTATCCAAAGCCTTGGGGACTTTTTAGCTTTGCACAATGTGTTTATTACAGCTACTGACATAGATCAGTTTTCTTGAGCCTATAAGGAAATCCTTCTAGGACAGGTGTCAGAAGTGTTTGCTTCACACTTCTGGAAGCTGAGGACTTCTGCCTTGTCCAGTGCAGTGAAATACAGATCTAAATTCAAGTTTCTATACTTGCTGTGACAATGGTCCTTTCTATATAATTTTTTTCACGAGAAGAGTCTTTGCATGCATTCTCTGCATCTGCTGAGATTAAGCTGCTACCTGTCTTAATAGACAACAATACGAGCAAAATTCAAGCCAGTAGCTTAGATATGATGAGACTGCTTTGCTAACAGGATTTTTCAGGAGGATAATGAAGATGTTTGTTTCAGTCTCCATCAGTTAAGAGTAAGTTAAAAGCTTGGAAGCTTCTCTGATTCTCAGCCACTGATGGCACACCCACAAGTATTAGGGGTGTATAGGCCTTTACAATATGATACCGTAAGTGAAAAAGATAAGACTGTGTGGCCACAGTCAAGTGCCTTTCCATTTTCATAAACTGGAAAGAATCTAGTTTGATGATTGATTCTTTAAAGAACTGACCTAAGGAATTACCTAGAAGACTAACTTACCTTATCTTCTGAAGTACAAGAATGAAATTACAGTTGTGACACAGACTGCATCAAGTTTTTATTTTTCTTTCATTTAAATTCCCTTGCCACATCTTAATTAAAACATAGTTTAGGTTGTACTATTCTCTTTTTCAAAGTAGCAGACTACAAAAATAAATGTAAATCACCTCATAGTTCTTAAAATGATGTTAAGCTGGAGCTTAGAAACTTCTTTCTAATGTACACCTTGTGACTGATCTTATATTTTGATTATTAACAGCAAAGTTATTTTTTGAGAAGTAAATGTTCATTTCCAAATTAAGGAGAAGAAAAAGGTTGCTACTAAACAAGCTGCTCTTCTCAGTAATCAAATTTACCCCATCAAAACTAAAGAACGACTCTTGAATGAATATCCTCTTACATAGAGACTCCAGCAATAACCAGAGATAAACTGACCATTGTCACAACACAGAAAGTGGCAAGTCCCAAGACTTGTCAGATCTCAGTTTTGTACAGTGCCTCTGCTGCCCCCATTTCCCATGAACAACTTATTTACCACCCTGCTTCATAATCAGAGAAAGGATGCGCTGAGGATTCACTATTACAATACTTATCGAGTATTAAGGTAATAGGAATAAATCTACCTTAAAATGGTTGTAGGCTAGCTCCCACGGCTGGGATTTATGCTTTTATGCCAAAAGACCTTGGTTCAAACCCACAAACTCTTTTGGGGTCACTGCATAAGCGCTTTAAGTTTTCAAAGAGAAAGATAAGTAAAAGATTAGGTTCAATGGTCTGTTCTCCTTCATAAATAACGATAATAAAAATCTATGAATCATTCTCCCCTTCCTGAGTCAAAGCTTCCCAGAATCATTCCAAATTTCCCTCCCTCCAGCTTTATTCTAATAAAAATCTCTGGTAAAGTAAAATGAGGAAATTCAGTGCTTGTTTGCAAGAAGCGTTCCCTCCCACACAGCAAGTGTTTTCCACCCTTGGAAAAACACTATTTTACTTCCCTAAATGGGGCACTACATTAAACAGATATCCCTCTATCTGAATAGGCAGAGGCATGAATTCCTCTTGTTCCTGGAGAGGAGGGCAGCCTCCTAGCGTGATAACAGAGCCTGAAACAGCAGGTGGAGAACGTCGTCTATTCACAACTAATGATTTCCCCGGGTATTTAGTGACAGAAGTGCTGCAGCTGTGCAGCTCTCTGCGAGGTAAGTGTGCAGGCCAATTCCCAGCTAAGTCCGTTCCATGCAAGCACACACAGTTGATTTCCTGGAAAACTTTTTTCTGCTTCGGTTCTGAAAGCATCTGAAACTCTTAATGGAGTATTTGACCCAGCCTTAACGTAATCAGGTAAATCAGGTGAAAACATAGAAAATGGTCACCAGAAAATTATTAATTTCAGCCTTTTCTCTGGTAGAAAACTAGGCAGAAACAAAAATAAGTTTTAATAAGACTGTCAGGGAAAAACATCCCCAAAGGAAGAGAGAGGAACTGGAGTCATAAAGGCAAACACGTGGTAGAGAATCAGAAAATCCTCCATTGGGTTCCAACTCCTAAATTAACAGTATATTCTGACGCACGCTGGGGAGAGACAGCATTGAGACAATCTGATTGTTCCCTTTATGAGACAGAAACAATCTCTTACTCTTGCTCAACCTTTTACAATAATCACACAAGGGATCACTCCAGTCCGTCACACAAGGAGTCAGGATACCCACCCAGCCAGGTTGCATGTGGAAGGTTTTCCCCACCACTGGTCTCCCTCTTCTCTGCCCAAAAGGGTCAGTCCATAACATTGCAGCTCACTGCCGAGCTTTTCTAGGGACCACAGTGGATTTATGGGGCACATCCTGTCATACCTCCAAAACCACCTGCAGGGCTCTGTGACTTGTGGGAAGTGGAGGGGAGAAAGGTTATCTTTTGACAGTAGGAAAAGAAATGCAAACTTTAATTGCCATATAGCTAGTGCCTAGCAGATGTGAGCAGTGAAGATACGGAAAATAACTGTAGCACTTCAAATTGGGTTTTAGAGAGAATTAAGTCACCGGAGGGAGTGAATTGATGCTCTGGCTAAACGTACGTATGCAAAAAACAGCTGAGAAGAGAAGCAGGGTAACTCACCTCAGCACAAGTTAGATTACTTCTGCAATCTATAACTAATCTTCGGGCAACACTAACAGTGCCAAAACTCCACGTGGCCACTTTGAACTGGAAAAGAAGCCAAAAACAGAGGACAGCCGTCCAAAGGGAACACAAAAACAGATTCCAGCAGCTTTGCTTACGGGCTCTATTCACACTGTTTGACTCTACACAATGCAGCCTGGCAGCGCTTGCCTGACCAAATTAACAGTGTGTCTTTAATGAGCCTGCCCGACAGTTCAGTATGATGCCATTAACCAAGCAGTCGATGAGACTTCACAGTCCTCTCCCCACTGCCTGCCCAGATGACAGACTTGCTCTCTCACTGCCGCTTCCTTATGGACAGATTAGTGACCTGTCACAGATGCTTGTGATTTTCTTTTTTTTAAATGGCATTTTCAGTTTTCAGATGAACTACAGCCTTAAGTGAAGAAGAAGTTCCCACATCCTCCTAGATTTGCTAAAATTACTTTTGTCCAAAGAATTGTGCTTAATAAAAAGGTACAGAAGGGGAATACCACAGCATTGATCTTGACTCAGACACTGCTCATCTAGCAGCTGTACAGGACTCTGTGGCAGCTATATACCATTGTGTCCTGATTCAGGGGTGGAAGAACACTGTCACTTGGTCTGCTATTTTTCGCAAGGACCTCCATCCCTCCACCCACTCCAGTTCCAATCTCCAATGTCAGATACTAAAAATAAGAGCCATCTTACAGGCATTCCCAACAGAAGAGGAAGTGATTGGTAGTTTTGGGCCCTCTTGACCTTGAATTTTTTGATGGATACATGGTTCAAGATGGGCTAGCACCACTATACCGAATTTCAAATCTGAACTGTGAAGAGGCTTGGATAGAGTTGTTCAGTATATTTAATTACAAACTTTAGTCTCTTGATACATGGTACAATGTGGATTCAGAATCCTGTGATCTAATTCTATTCACCCCTTTCTTCATTAGTGTATGTTCAAGGGCTCTTACAGCCAACATTTTAATGAAAACAGAACAATCAGCCTAAATGACACTTCAAGATCAAGTCTTCCAAGTCTCCCTAAATGTGTACAGTGCAAATGCAGCATGGGGAACTTTCTTCCATGAATCAGAATTCAGCTGGGTTGATCTCTAAAGCAGTTCAGATAGAGTGTAACCCTGAGGTTTTTACTAGGCTTCATATTAAAGCTGGCTCTTCCACTGAAAGATGAAGCGTTATGATATTGCACTGCAAATTCAAAAGCAGGATACAGGGTATAAGATACGCATTCAAAGTGCCTGCAAGAATCAAACGTAAAAGATACTGAGCACATTGCTGCTTTCAGAGATAGAATAAATATCATCATCATCTTTCCTATGTTAGATTAAAATCTTCCAATATTGGGTCAGCAACAAGACTGGTGAATACTGTAATGACACTTTACTCAGTCTCTACACTTGGGTAGGCAATTGCCATAGTAAGGAGACCCTCAGCTACCCCAGACTGCAGCCTCTTTAATCTGGATTAGTTTAGCTGCTTTCCAGCCTGTGGTTCTTTCATGATTTTTCAAGCGCAGACAGGAGGAAAGTGCTCACTTTCAAGTAGGGTGGAAATTGAAATAGTTCACTGAAATACACAGTGATCCTTGATCATCAAAATCCTTCAAAATAGGACCTGCACATCTGCCTGAGACATGGGCTTCAATACTTGAAAGCAAAAGTTACCAGCTCTGTGCTCTTAGTTTTGCAAGAAACAAAGTTAACTGATAACAATTGCTCTTCCAAACCAAGACTGTCTTTCATTTTCAAATCCTTGTTTCATCTTACTAACAAAGCAAATGTTAGTTAAGGAACATAGAGGATGTCATGTACAGATAGTTAAGTAGTCTCATGGAGCTATTTTACATTTTAAAAGGCAGTTATATTCTTACACATTTAAATGTTATGACTTCCATTAAAAAAATAAGTCACTCAACATTTTCATCTGTTACCACTCTCAAAAAAAAAATTTAATTTTCACATTGGGTATTTTTTGTTAATTACCCTTCAGCAGCAAGTCTCAAAATTAATTTGCAGTGCAATTCTGGGTGGATACAATTCTGAACAGAAGTAATTTCCCTGTATGCCCCTCCACTGACAAAACTGTGACAGCAGCAAAGCATGCTACTTGCTTTGTCCAAATGATCCTTCTTTTCAGCTTTTTTGCACACATATTTAAGATGCTGTGAGGAAACCTGCATAGAAAAAAAATCTCCTAATACATAAATCCTAAGTAACACCAGAAACCAGAAAATATTCCTTCAAGTATAGCTCTTAAAAACAAACAAACAAACAAACCCTTTCAGTTTCACTCATACAGGAGCTTTCTAAAAAGGAAACATTACTACAGAATCTTATCGCTTATAAATTTATCTGCAATTAAAGCAGCCCTCTAAAACACTTTTGTGACCCTCTTGCACTGCTGGTTCTCCACAGGTAGGACTGCAAACTAAGGAAGTCTATGAAGGCAGCAGTATGCATTGATTTCAACTGTTTTTGAAGTCTTCACTGCTTTTCTACCAAATAAAAAAGCACCCTTTTTTGCTTAAGCCAACTAAACAATAGTTTGTTTTCACACAAGCTCAGATAGTTTACAATTATGTTAATTTGAGTTTTATTTTTAAAAGTTAATTTCTCATCCCTATTGTTTGGCAGGGAAAAAAGGCAAAAGAAACCTCCAAAACAGATAATATTAATAACAAAGATATTTGGATTCATATTTCTCTGAGATTGGCATAAGTTTATGTAAGGCAGTAACCTAATCTCACTCTTGCTGGTTCAACTACATTGCTCAGTCTTGTTTTCTTCATCTTGCAGACCCAGATGATATGGGAGGAGATGCAGATTCCTATCCCACAGTCTGCTACCATAGACTTTAGACCAGAAAGAAGTTCTATGGGGGAGAGAGAGACAAGGTATACCCCATACAACACAACCCAATGCCACGCCAAAGTGAAACCTTGCTTAAGTGGGAAATTCAGATAGAAAGAAGACTTGTTTAGCTCATCCAGTTTGTGTTCAGAGTAAAGTTTGCTTTAATTCCTGTCCATTTTACTAATTATTCCAAAGTGTACAGCTGCTCAGTGTTACTAATCAGAGTGTGCAAAAACCAATACCCTCTCCACAGTTAGAGCCACATTTAGAGGTCTGCTGTCCAGTTCATAAAGTTTAGTGTTTCTATGAATAAGCACAATTAAGCCCTGGAGAATATCCAGGCTTCAGGACATAATTCCCACACAGTGCCTTTGAAGCAAGACTTTCAGCATCTTTCCTCCAGTAGACATACGAATTCCAGTGACATGGCATCATATTTTTTTTTTCCTTTAACCTGAGACAGCTTAAAATGGAACATTGTTATTGAGCAGGAACCAGCTCTTCCTCCAGGTATTCTGTGTATAATGTCCTGGAATTTATCCAGATCTAACATAAGAAAGCATCCAGAAATAAAACTAGGAAAAGAGTATGAGGAGCCCCAGGAAAAAATGAATAGCACCTTATCCTTGTTTTTTAAAATTCATCCCATGTACCGCCAAACTGCTGGAAAACCTCTTCCTTCCCAAGCCCCGACTTCTCTCTGTCTCATTACAGGTTTCCATTCAAGGCCAGTGACTCAACACCTCAACAGGGAAAACAGTCCAGGCTGAAATTTATACCCAACAGGATGGGAGAATGTTAAGCTCATTGCAAGGAGGAAGGAAGGAAAATCCATTAGTAGTCAGAAAGGAAGCACATTTCAATAAGGCTCTTTTGTCTTTAGAAAAGGGAAAGCAAGCAGAGAAACATGTTCTCCCTGCTACACAGTTGTGCTTACATAGACTTCTTGCTTCCAAAAATCCTTAATTTCTGCAAAAACTATGCAAAAGAAGAAAGATTACTGAACTGATTAAGAAAAGAAACCTCCTAAATAACAATAACACAGATCTGTTCTGTAAGAGATCTAAGTATTTGCACCTTTCAAGTACATAGGAGTAGTCAAGGACTGTAGGTGCCAGATAAACAATACGCACTGACTATTTTTTAAAGTGTAACACTTGAGCAATGATTGAACATCAGACTGGCTCTGCATGCATGGCTGGGCAGAGACCTGGGACACTGCTTGGCTGCTGGACCCTCTTTTCTTCTCTAGCTCAAGAAGAACATAAGAAACACCACCCCAGGGCACCCCAGAGGTTTCTCTGGCTGCTTCTGAGACCCCACCAAGTTACAAGACCTCTTCATCATGTAACTGTCCAGTCTTCAGCAGGGAGACAGAGCAATCGAGTGCTTCTCGAAAGGATATAAGGGTACGCTCACCATGACAGGGCCCTCAGCATACTTCAGAAATGTAAGACTTAGGAACATAATGAGTCTTTGATGCATTTTTCTTCTTCTACTACAGTGAGCAAATCCTGGGAACAGGCAAGCGTTACATCCCTGGGAGGTGGAAGTAACCCCAGGTGGGTTCCTCTCCAAAATGACATCTCCATGGGCTGTGAGACCATCCATCCACCGGCACCGAGCGGCAGCCCCGTGAACAGCAGTGCTGTGCTGACGTCCCTGCTTGCAGCACACGCCTGGGTAGTTTTTCCAGAGAAGTCACAGCACCTCTTGCAGCTGTGCCCATCCATCTGTTTCCTGCTTTTGATGAAAACTCAGCAGCTTGGCTAGACTTGATTTGAGCTTTAACAAGGATTTTTATTTTTTTTCCTCCAACCCTCTCCATTGGAAATTAGATGCTTAAGCACAGCTATTTCTCAAGATCACAGAAGACATAGCATTATGGGTTATCATATTAGCTCCCTTCCATCTGACAACTCCATGAATAGGAGCATTATGTATCTATCACTGCCTGTCCCCACTGAACAAAAGCTGCAGTACTTTTGTACTTTCATTCACAAGTTTAAGCCAAGAAGAACAAGCCTCAAGCACCCGCAACTCAGGCAGTCCTACACCACCCAACGGTGGGTGGCACCAGCTCAAGACCAGAGTACCTCTGCATGCACTGCAGAAACAGCTTGGCCACCTTTCATGCCACCGCACATAATGTGCTCTTCAGAAAAGGGCCAAACAATAGCAGATTTGTGAGATAATGTAGTGGAGCAGAGCTGAATACTTAACATTTTGAAAAATGCAAGGGCCCAACGAGTCGAGCAGAGGCATACACTGAACAAAACCTTCTCAGAGGCAGACTGAAGCCTGCCCACACGTTACCAGCTACCGGCCTCCACGACAAGCATGAACTGAGGCTCGATTGTGTAACACAGATCAGAAGCTTTCACCAGAAGTCTGGCAAACTGAAAGCTCTCTAAGTTTCCAGCAGTGAGGCTGTTAGCGGGAAGCACAGTTCATATGACCCCCACGCACCCTCCTCAGGAACAATGATCTTAAGGAAGAAAAGCAACAGCCTAAAAATGCAATGGAGAATGGGAATCAGCACTCCTGTGATAGCTAAACAGCTCCTAATAACATCTGGTGCCCCTTTGCTTTCCTGGAGGAGGCTTCTCCTCTGCCTATTTCAACTCTCCGCTTTACCTGAATAGGTTTTGGCTACAGAAGGTGTTGTTAACTTATCTAGCCTTATTACAGTACTTATTTATATTACAGTCTATTCTTCTTCAATTATGCCCAAAACATATTATTGCTTGAGCTTAGAAAACAAAATTCTCTTCCCAGACCTGCTCCAAGTATCCAGCTCTGGTGTGGGACTGCTGCCCAGGACCTGCCGATGATGAAGGAGCCACATGCTCGCCTGAGCAGACTATCCCTCCCAACCCGGTAACCACCACAGCTTCTCCATGGAGACTTGGGGCTGGATCTCCTGGCTCCTCCGCACAAGAAGCCAAACGCTGGTAGACCAAGCCCCGGCACCAGCCATACTGCCAGGGCACTCTCTGCAACACACTCCATGATCCATGCTTGACACTGTGCAAAAAAATACACCACTACTGCACTCTGGACTGCAATCATAGGAAGCAAGGGAGCATATTTTGGTCAAGTATCTCATCTGGCTTGTTCCAACACTCCTCTTCAGGCAACTGCTACTGTCTACAGTCAAAGACAGGATATAGGGCTAGATAGACCCAGTACAACTGAAGTAATAGTTGCAAGAAAGACACTGTAAGAGAAAGTACAAATCAACACAGATTAATTTTTTTAGGCGTCATACTGGGAATAATTTGGCCTGCAGAACTTTGGCAACAAGGGTAGAGGCTGAGCGTGCTGTGACTTTCAGATCTGCGTGCCTGACAGAGCTGCGCAGTTGCAAAGCAATTCTCATCAAGAGCCTCATGAGGCTACAGGTTTCTCTCTGGTCATTCAGTATGAAATATTCTGTTCAGAAGTAAAACTATTTTCAAGTTAAAGCAGGGGTTTTAAATTGAAAATTATTTTTTAAACCTAATGCTTTTTGGCTTGAAGCCATATGCAGACAAAGTTCCATTTATATTTATAGATCAGATTACCTCCTCACCATTCACACATCTATCTGTTTAAAAGGTACACTTTTCATTTATACTTTCTTAGGAAAAAAAACAACAAACAAACCCCAAACCTTTTAATTTCTCCAAAGACTTTCAACGACTGTAACTGAAATTAACAGCACCCATTTGCGTATGACTTCATTTCATTGCTATTTGGCATATAAACCTCCATTCTGTGATCACGTCAACTTAGATGACAGCAAGAAGTAAAGAATGAAACAGAAACATAAAGAAATACGACTAAACCTAGGAGGGGTTTGGGCCATCTTGATTCTGAATGGACTGGAAACTGAGCTCACGCCTGCGGCCGGTACCTGCCAACACGTGTCTGTGTGCACACTTCCCATGCTCCCCCAGCTCCCCTTCTGCCATGGGTTAACACCACATCACAGGTTACAAAATCCAAATTATGAAACAAGAAATGGGCCAACAAACCTTTACAACAAAGAGTTGCTTTTAACAAACATTAGCTTGGATGCAGCTACACAGGTGAATTTTAAGTTTGTTTTTTGTTAAGTAAAAGCTCATCATCTGGATACAACAGCCTCAGAAACAGATACGCAACACCAAAAAAAAGTTCGCATAGTTCTCTATTCAGGTGTAATCACAAACAAGAATAGTCTATCAGTATCTCTTCACACAATCCTCCCCCTTTGTAGTTATCTCAAAATAGTTGTTGAATCTGGAGAAACTCAAACTGACACGGAAATACTGATTTTCAAAACCATTCGTGCTTTGGCCCAGATTTTGAAGTGGCAGTAAAAATGCTGGCCCAAATGTCCCCTTCTGCCCCCATTTCAGCCCTGGAGTTTAAGCCCTGGTACACCCGCACAGAGCAGAATGGCTGTGTGCTGCATACACAAGAGAAAGTTCTCTACTAAAGCTTGTTTTAGAGCTACTGCTGTTCCCCCTTACCCAGAGTAAAAAATAACAACACTGATATAAAGAAAAATATTTACTCAGTGCTGTAATCTTCTCAACAATGATTTTTCTGGAAAGACAAGTCATCTCAATGCATTGATCACTGCAAGCAAATGACTATTTTCCAAAGATGGCCTTGGAAACCACACCTGCAGTTCTCAGCACACCTGCCAGCGGGTTGCAGATGCTTGGTCACCTCCTCAACAGAGCAAACAAACCAGCAACCACGTCTATGCCTGCAAGTGATTTCATTTGCAAAGTTACAGATGTGCCTACTCAAAAGCACGCTATAAAGGCAGCTCCTCAGAACATTAAGCCCCTTTGCACCTTCTAAATAATTCCAGCTGCCTGTACAGCAGGGATGTTATTTGTTATCCCATCCTTAGGGATTACAGTTGAATTACTTTGCTGTATATTATCCTCCGCCCAAATATTCAAAAATCACACTGACTGCTTGTCTGTGCAGGAAGTAAGAGTTTCAGCTGTATCAAAGGGGAGGAAAAATCCAAGCTGTGTCTACACTGAACCTCCTCTAGCATCCCTGCCCCCACATCGTGCTGTGTGATTTCAATGTCAGCACTATTGTAGTTCAGCCAGACTGCCAAAGCCTACTTAAAAACTGAGCAACGGAGATTAGAGATGGAGTGGCTCAAAAATGAAGTTAAGCAAAACCTTTATGCATTTATCATAAAAGGATAGGCTTCATAGTCCATGAGGATATTACTTGGAAAACAATCTGCAACTGTGATGAATTTCCTTAAGCTTCTGCAAGCACAGGTCTGTACAAAATAGGATTAATTCAAAACCTTATCAGCAAAAATTCATATGGCCCAATTCATGTATCCTGCTTTACAGGGTTAAAATATAAGCTATCTGGCATACCATGGAGGAAAAAATTGTTTTTATAACCACATTTATGATTCTCAGAGCACAATTCTGCCCTTGAGCAAGTTTGCTATTTCATTGTTAATAATGAAACCCTAAAGGAAAACCTCAAAGGAACTGAAAGGAAGAAAAAGAAACCTCGAACTATTTTTTGTATTTATCTGTTTTGCTGACATTCCCCTTTCCCAAAAATAAATATTTATTACACTCCTTAAGCAAAAGGAGATTTAATCCATGGTTCAATTTTGAGATAATATTGAGCGTACTATGGATTTTAGTTCCATCCTCCTTTTCTAGCAGTACAAGCTGTAGGTGAAAACACCCTGAACAAGTGTTTCTTTTGTTGCTGGTGTAAAAAATAAAAGCTTGGGCAACCTGGGGGAAGAGGCCTCTTCACATGAAGAAGCAGCATGCTCATGGGCCATCAATTGGATTAATCCTGCTGTGAGCAGATGGCTCTTCCTCACCCTCATAGCATGGCTACTTTGATAAAGACATCAGTAATGGGTAATTCAAGTTATCAGAAGCTCCATCAGAAGCATGTAAAGGGTGTTGACTGCATACCAGCTGGCTTCAGGAAGTGATTTTCGACATGAATTTGCACTATTTTGATTTCAGAACAGCCTCTTCCAATTCTGCTGAAGGCTAGTAAGATTAGTAAAGACAGATTAGGATTAGTAAGGATGGATTTACACAAAACTAAAATAGATCTGATTTTAAACTCCATGCAGATCTTCCCTCGGTGTAACAGATTTTTCTTCTGAAATTACAATTTAGTGACACAAATTTGCAGAGGCAAGCCCTTGAATATTCTGGAGCCTCTTCAGTATTATCTTCCAAGCAGAAAAAGCCATCTCATCTAACCAATTCTGCCTCTCCTCCTAAACCCTCAAAGTGCGTGATGTTAACAGTGAGGTCCCCTTCCCAAGATACAGGGTCCTGGGAAGCTGCTGCAACAGCTGCTAAACTTGAGAATCTAAAGCAAGAGATCAAGCTGAAATCTGCAGTAGCTGCAGTTTAATTTTTGACTAGGAGGCCAGGCCAGTTTCTCCACTTGTCAAAGAGTTCAAAGTTTTAAGAAATGCATGTTAACTTTAGCTAAGCTGCGATGAGCATTCCTATCTGGAAACATTTATTAACATCTCTCTCCACTGAAGAAAACACAAGAAGAAACCAGACTTGTGAATCAAAGTACAAACAATTACATCAAGTACAAACCCTGTCTTTACCAGAGATGCTGACCTCTGACTGGCACTTGGAAGACAGAAGCACATTACAAGAGTCACCGATATCTTGATGGAAGCCAGCAGTCTGTGATCTATTTGAAACACTTTCCTCACACAATACATATTGTATTATCTCCATATTTTCCAGTCTGTTTACAGTTTTTAACAGCGTCAAATGATACTCAGCCTGTAATGAGTTCATTTTTAAATGTAAATCTCCCAGTGCAGGATAAACTGGATGCAATTCTCCATGGTACCCAGAAGAAATGACTGCTAACTTCATGCTAATACTTAAAGTAGATCAGCCTTGGCAACTGTAGCCTTGTTTGTCCAAGATCAATGCTAGACTGAAACCGAAAAATTCGCATAGGTTGCTATTAAAAGACAGGAATGCAACTAATGGCAATCTCAAGGGTTTTATGATACTGATATTCAAACAAACCTTATTTCAGAATTTGAAATCACTGGTTTGAGTGGTAGAATTAGTTGAGTAGTTAAGATTTTCAAGGCATATGACTTATACCACATGATATTCCGACTACAAATTTGGCTCATGTGTCAATAAAGCACATGTTAAACGAATTAAAGGTTGGCCAACTGACAGATCTCAAAGTAGTTGACAGCATAAAATCACTGGGGAATGGAATTGCTTTAGTTTGGTTTTGCATTAATCAGAGCTAGCCAGATGCTCATCCAGATCCATAAAAATACTGCAATCTAGATATAACAAAATTCCTTGAAAAAAAATGCTCTGCTAACACATAGATTGGCAGAATGATATCAAACAAAAAGACAAAGACGACCAAAAGTGTGCATACATTCAGCTGACATCAATTAAAGTAGGCGAAGCCAGAGGCAGAGCTACACCTCTAACACCAAGTACAGGCAATAGCTACAGAACACAGAAGTCTTGAAGAACTTCAGCATCCTGGCAGGTGAGTGACTCAAGAGTAGCTCACTTTGTCACTGCCACCACAAAATGAATAAATGACTAACACAGCCTTCAGCTATTTGAAACAAGGGAGCAGGAAGTCAGCAAGTGATTCTGCAGCACCACCACTGTATTAAATTCAATTGAAGATGGCAGAAAAGAAGCAACCATGAAAATAATTTGAGGGTTAAAAAAAAATAGTTTCTGTAAGAGATCTTAGCACTCCCTCTGTTGAGAAGAGACAATTATAAACATAAAAAAGTATCCCTACAGAGATCCTAAAGGACTCTCTACCTAGCAGGGAAGGCACAATAGGGCTCAATCCCAGAAGCCATTGCACAGTTCAAGCAAGACAAATTAGAAATATGGTAGAAGTTCTGTGGTGAGGCCAAGTGGTTACTGGAACAAATCTGAAGAAGTCAGACAGCAAATCCTTCACTTAGTGTCATTAGATCAAAACCTTAAGCTTTTCAGAAAAATTTACTTTAATCAAGATACTGAGTTCCTTGCAAGGATAAGGGTAATGCCCATGGGTTACAGATGGTGAAACAAGAAGATTACTGGTTCCTTCTAGCTGAGCCTGATCCTACAAACACTTTCAGGTATACTTATGGGCATGCAGGCCTCTCTCATTCTACTAAGGGCATGGAGATGATGTAAATGTTAAGGTGAGTTACTTTAATATGAAAGTTGAGAGTGGAGAGAAAAAAAGAAAGTCAATCAAGGCTAAGATGATGAGGCAGACAGGAGAAACATTAAATAATTAAATTAATAGTGACATTTTCTACCCAAATTAGTACTTGGGAATCACTGAATCAATATTACAATCTCCCCTGAACATTATAGGAAAAAAAAGGGATATAAGCTAGTTTGGTATTATGTATATATTTATATAATCTTGCAGTCATTCCCTTAAACCCTTATCACCTGAACATTTAAACATGAAGTTAAATAGCTACATGTTTTCCAAATTTTACATGCTTTTGGAAAGCTTCCTGTACCATAGCCTCTTAATTATCATTTTGCTCTATTCCTTGTATGCCTACAATTAGGTACTAAAACAAGTAAGAATGAAACAGGAAGGGAAGCAAAAGCCACACAGAAGAAAAACGGCAGAACTACCTGCACTCATTCAAAAAACACAGCAAGGCAACTTTTATGTTTAGACTACTTGGCCTCAAATTTCCATTATGAAGTTTCAATTCATAATTTCGGAGCCAATGCAAGTAGTCAGGTTTTGTTTGCGGATGAGCTAATTCCCAGCCTTTTCTTGGATTAGATCCAAACTCTGAAAAGGGCAAAAAGGCCATCTCTAAGAAGGGCAAAAAGACATTCAGGAGCTTTCAAGGCCTGTCAATATCAGAGATCACCATATCTTCCTTGTGCAAGGCTCATCCAATATGATCCCTTAAGGAGAAATGGAAAAGTTTAAGGCTCAAGCCTACTAAATTCATAGATGTTAAAGTCAGGAAACTTTAGAAATTCAAATTAATCAAGGAGTGAGGAAGGGCAGCAAACCAATAAAACAGCAAACTCAAAAACAATTTACTGGTAAACCATTATTATTCATAGCACCAAGCTTAACTTCTTTATTTGCTATTTCAGATATTCAAAATGGTCACATTTGCACAAGTGAAATCTAGACACTCCCTTAGAAACTTAGATATTAGGTTGATTTAATTGTTTACAGTCCTAAACTTTGTATACATAAATCCTGATCCAGCCTTTTTCACATCCAGTTGTGTCTTTTAAATAAAAAGCAGGATCTCTGGCTAAGACACAGATCGTTTTGCAAAGTTAAAGATAAGAAGAAACATTTTGTTTCAAAGATGGTGTGTTATGAACCTCCAATCCATTTCTCTGCCGAGTTTCCAATTCTCATTCAAAATACGAGTGTGATTGATTAGCCTCTCATTTCCACAGATATTCTTTGATACATGAGCATGACCAAGGAAGAAAACATTTGCCAAAAGCTGCTTGCCTGAACAAGTACAAGGGTAAGTGGTGTATGGCAGACAAGAACGATGTTCAATCATCAGTCCTTTGGTAAAGGGAGGCAACATGAATGCTTGGCTTAGAAGTTGCAGTCCTCCTCCTAGGCCCACGTAGGACATATTACAGCAGTCCAGTCTTGCAGGACTCCCCTTCTTCCTTTCCTCTGGTTCAAAGGGAAAGGATTTTCAAAATTCTTAAGAAAATAACACTTGTATCATATCAGAGCACAAGTTCAGCAGGCTCAGCCTCCTGTCTCTGACACTGGCCAACTGCAGATGCTTAGGAAAAAAACACATAAGAAATACTCATTCATCACATCTTATCTGTTCTTGCGTCACTGATGGTAAAGCTCAGGGCAGACAGAGCTAGCAAGATTATAATTTAGCACCAACAATAAAATCTTCCATTCACATTCAAAGCAAGACATCTAAACTATCAGAAATTTGAAGCAGTTCAAGACACAAGATGAAGGGCAGGTACATCTATCAACTGTGCTTTTGGGTTGCACGTGCTTTTTTCATAGGGCTGGATTTGATGACCCATGAAGTTCCTCCCTGCAATAATCTCAAATCACACAGCACTTCATTTTCTTTGACTTCAAGCAGTCAGATGAGCCCCAAAGAAAAACAACCCAAGGATCATAGCTATATTTCTGAGGAAATTTGTTTCACATTTGAGGTAGTCTCTTCTCTCTGTTATTTAGTCCCATTTGACATTCTCAGGTATTTCTTAGAGCTCTTCCCATACATTGTTTTAGAAATATATGTGTATATAGTTCACATAGAAAGAGAAAATGTAAGTAAAGGCCAAGCATTATGGGAAAAGCTACTGTATGTCCTATAGCATGCTGTATGAATTAGAAACAGATACTGCTAATGACCCAATAATCGATCATGCTTCTAGAGATTAGTCTGTTCATGGGTGGATAGAAGCATGTTTCCTAAAAGCTGGTGTTGAAAGAAGTGTGAAACAACTTCTGACTCAAAAATTACGTGTAGATGAAAAAATGAAAAATCCTGCCACATGCATGAGAAGGGAAAATAAGTAGGTTCGATTAGCAACCTCATTTCATAATCATGCTTTATTAGATTGCACAGAACAAAACTGAATTATTTATTCAGGTAATAGCAAAACCAAAACAAAATGTACAGATTAATTCACAGGCACAGAAGTGAAGCAGCTTCATTTCCTATTTGCATCCTTTATCCTCTCACTCATTCACCCCTTCTTTCCAATAACCCCACACCCTACAATAATTACAGCAGACAGAAGACAGTATATACCACAAACAGTCAGGAGCTCTGCAGATGCGGACTGACCCCTTGTCCACCCTGGCCAATTCACTGGTCAGCTGCTGTCAAATGATGTGCAACAGCTGAATGCTGCTCACATGCTGCTTTCTCCTGAGCAGAGACATTAATTTGTGCCACCCTCCTATTTCAGAGAGCAATGCTTTTCCAGATTTCCATTCTTGTTTCAAATGTGGTTAATGCTGACCAATGAATTCAAAAGTTATTCAGCTGACAGGGCAATCGCAGAAGCCTGGCATTTCCTTAGGAAGCAGTCTAAAAAGAGTAAATAGCCTTATATAGTATTCACATTCAATCTGGGCATCTTTGTTTTGAATACCGAAAATAGTAAAGACAGATAAGAAGTTGCCCAATATAAATGTCTTTTAAAAAGCAACAACTAGGAGTTTAACATTTCCAGATATCTGGGAAGTTGGGAAATACTAACATCTGAATCATTCAAGCAGCATCCAAGCTCTAACCATAACATTTAGTGTTTTTCACTGTTAGACCTCTGGCAGGCCAGTCCTTATCGTCAAATGGTATCTAACTGGACACGGCTTGCCCTAACCTAGTAAGCTCTTTCAAACCCAGGCTAATATAATACCAGTTTCATTCTTTTAAGGTGAACTTTGGTTCAATCTCTCCTGCAGAGCCAGATGATTAGAACTTGCTTGAGAAACATTTTTCAGGTTTCTTAGGCTTATTCACATTATACGTAAAGCACATGAAAAAATATACAGCAAAACTAGGCTTTCTAAAATAACACCACACAGCATGCTCAGGTATGCATAAGAAGTGAAAACTACAGATGTGATATTATATAGTCTGCCTTGTATGTTACTAATTAGGCAACTTTATCGTTCCATTGCGCTTTATGTAAGGGCCATTTATATAAGGTCTAATCTCACCAAGCGTCAGAACTAAAAGCTCATTATTCCCAGGCAGGAAGGCAATAAAAAGATCGCAGCAGACAAGGCAAAGCTCTCCAGTGTCAATTGCTAGAGGCCACTAACCAAGCGCCTCGGCTGCTCCCCACACACCTGAAACAATGCACAGCGTTCTCCGGAAAAGGCCCTCCTCATGAAGGAAACTGTGCAAGTTCACAAACTGATGGCTGCTGCAGGACCTCGGTTTATCACTTCAGCAGATGCAATTTCTATTCTTTACACTGAGACGAAAGCGATTGATGGAGTTACTGATTAAGCCTAGAAACATTTTGTACTGCACAGTTACTATCCCAGGTCGTCGTTCTAAGATTTATGGCACATAAGCAATCATACAGATACATTGACAAGCTGTATCAAAGAAACCAAAATCATTCTTTGTGACACCTGTGATGAAGCAGTGCCAATCACTTGTCTAGGAATGACAGTTAAAAAAAATAAAGCTTGGTTTTTGCCATGAATTAGGATATTGTTTAACAATACGGAGTATTTCCACCTTTTTATTTCACAAAGATGCATGCTTAGGAGAGAAGTAATGTAGGAAGGTATCAGACACTCAGATTCTACTTTAGTTTACAGCTCAGCAGGTTGGGTGTAGGTCTGGAGG
Source organism: Anarhynchus alexandrinus (assembly GCA_008711295.1). NCBI lineage: Eukaryota > Metazoa > Chordata > Aves > Charadriiformes > Charadriidae > Anarhynchus > Anarhynchus alexandrinus. Next base: position 6,235,425 of record VUYV01000004.1, read on the forward strand.
GAAGTTTGAACACAGATGTTTGTTTAGATACCTCACTGTAATCTACATTTTTGCATTCTTAAAGAATTCTCTGAGGTGTTGAATACCCACAGACACTGAGCACTCAATCTTGCCTTTCCCTGCCTTCCTGCCAACAGACAAGGCACACCTGATGTGACCTCCAGAGCTGCTGTTTATCATATCAGTTTTGCATAATGGAAGTGAGAAGCAGCTGTAAATAGTTCCATATCTTGACTCCCATTACCAAAAGTGGAGGCGCACCCTCCATCCCCTTTGAGCATCGATACTGACAAACAACCGCCTTGGAGGACAACATTATTTTTGCAGAGTCAACTAGGAAATAAAATAATCACCATGTGATGAAACTTTGCATTATGTATCTTTCTAACCTCCAAAACTACATCTCAAGCACCAACACCAAACCTATTTCAGAATACACATCAGCTGTTGTACAGAGAATTCAGGCTCAGTCTCCTAGCAGCATCACTATTAATAGAATCCATTTATAACAATCTTCAGTTTCAACCTCACCGAACTCTATGGACTGAACTTCAAAAGCCAGTATTATATAGCTATCCATAACAGATTTTTCCTCCTTAGTGTTCTGCAATTGGTATACGTAATGTCAGAATTAGTCCAAAGAACAACATCCTCATTAAGTAGTTGACTAGTCCAAAAGACGGGAACAAGAATATTTTACCTTGATTACAAATTAAGTGGCCAAAAGGGGCTTGTGTTTTTGCCAATGTGCTTGTTCTACAGTAGAGATATTCAGGGATTGTCTAGTTCTTCAGAGCTGATTCTAGAATTAAAGCAACTCTCTAACGCTAGCGTGACGCCTTTGAAATTAAAAATATACACACGTTGACATGTTTTCAAACTTGTCAGTTCCCATCTGGAGCAGCATTCACTCATCTGCCTTCAGCTTTAAAAAGAGTGCTGTTCCTAGAATCACAAATGGAGAAGCACTGTGTGCACAACCCTGGGCCACTCAGCCCAGCGACGGGATCCATTTGGAAAGTGCATCTGTATCACATTGAAAGGGACTGACAGAAGCCTGACCTCCTTCTCCTTCTGCCCAGGCTCTCAGACAAAACTCTCTTCCAACTGCTCTCTGATTGTCCCAACTCCCAGAAGGACACGTGCTCCAAGGTGCATGGATTTTAGGTCTTTGGGAAGCAGAGTACAATTGAGGGGTACTAATAATTGCAAAAAGCCAGTTTCTACTTGAACAATTACAACAGATCTACATAGTTGCATCTTTTCCCCCTAGGTTTTAAAGCACCCAAGCCACTAAAAAGTCTTTGTTCCTTACAGCCTCTCTAAGTGTCTTTCCCACAGTCTTAACTATCTACACATTGCTCAAAATTGTCTGTAACATCCCTTCATTTCAGCTCCTTCCCCTTCAGTTCTTGCACACTTGAAGACCATTTATGGCAGCTAAAAATATACAAAGATCTTACTGTTCTCTGAAACAATCTCAGAGCTGCCTTTTACCTGCAGTCAAGCATGCAGGAGATGATCACGAATCTTGTTTTGGCAGCTGTTCTGTTTATTAAGCTACTTTTACTCTTCCTTCAAAGAAGGGGTTTCTTTCTTCCATTCCTCTTGTATCCTGAACCTTGAAATATTGGTAGCCTCTGTGTCAGTGTCACCACTACCCTGGAGCCTCTAAACTAGCATTTTCAGGGAGGGGCAGATTCTGACCATCAATATCTTAAGGTGCAAACTGCTTTCATTGCATTGCTTCTTAAGCAGATGGATTTTTTCATGATATCTACAGTGCTTTGAACATCTTCAAAACCCACCTATTCCACATATTATATCAAATACTGACATTTTCATAGCTCTCTGGTGCTTTATATCCATTGAGCACTGGACAGTTCTTCAGGGTAAGGATTACGTATTGCTTAGCATATTTTACCTCTTGTAAAGCACAGGATAAATAATGCTTACATTTAAAAAAAACTTTTAAGTTTTCATGAGCTACTGATATTTATTTTGCATTCTTTCACTTTTTTTCATTCTTTTACCCTCTCAATATCCAACTGCACCAAGCATACACTCAGACATTAAAGACTCTCTCCTGCATACCATCCACTGAGATCTCTAGCTCCTGTGATGCAGCAAGTCAAACTCTATGAAAATCTTATGGTTTTTTAGCTGGCCACTGGATCACAAATCTAGAAATCTGTTTATTAGTTATTTTATAGCCATCCTTTAAGGTAGAAGACAAGCCTTTCTGTAAGTCAATATTGATGAGAGACATTAAACAAGCTCCCTAAAGACTTTGGACAGGTCCTTTTAGGTTTTTTGGCCAATTTATATAGCCAATATATGATAAATAGAAGTCATTAATTCAAATATAAGTCGATATATATACCACCTGCATTTTAGAGGGGAAAATGCTTAGGTCTATGAGACTGAAACTATAACCTGACACTAAAATAAAGGTGTTTCTAATCACCCTCCAGCTAAAAGGCTTGACACTGAGAATTTCAGTTTGAGTGGGGACACAAATCACTAGTGGATTTAAGCACTACTTGGCTGCCCTATGGAATCTAGGAAGTTACATGCTACAAACCACTCGCACGCCTGGTTGCATTGCACAGGCATAAAGGAAATATTAGAGAGCAGAAAAAGTCCCCATTATAATCAATTCACCATGCACTTCCTATTCATTTAAATTTGCAGGGCACTACTTTGCTCTAAAGAGAAGGTAAAATAAATCACCAGCCACCTATACAGTGTCCTCGTGCATCTGATATCAGTTTGAAGCCCAGGAAATCCAGAAGAGAGGAACAGTAGTATTTAAGCTGAAGAGTGAATCTCATCCTAGATAAAGCTAATCCACCCTGGCAGGTCTGACTTTTATCCGTAGTTGAAAAGATACTTTGAAGAGAGAATGTTTTGTATTTCAAATGCATCTTAATTCTTGTAAAAGACCATGCAAGGCAGGATGTCTCCCAAACTCTCTGCAAGAGACTCCTTTTCTTTACAAATCAAAGTGAGGACTGAACTAAACCCTGGGATCTGTGTAAATCTTCTGTCCAGACAGTTTTGGGGTTTTTTTTCTCATGAGTAAATCACCTCCTGGAAGACCAGGGTAATAGTGTTTCCTATTTGCTATATTTTCATCAAAAAGTTTTTTGGTTTTTTTTTTCCCCTGTACTGGAGGGAGGAAGGGAAGAAAAGAACCCAAAAAACATGTAGCAAGTAGTAAGAACTGTTCTTACTACTTACCTGTGCTTAGTAGGACAATTTCCTAGCACCTACTGGACCCATGTAAATCACCTGAAGCACTTCCAGGTGTTTGAGTCGCATGTTTGCCTCAATTTACAGTATCTATCCAGTAAATTCTCTCCACCTGACTGAACACTGCCTCTCTTTCCATGCCCTTCACTCCTGTGTTTTAAGAGGGGTAAAAGCAGAAGAATGTTTCAGAACATCAACAGTGAACTACCAGAAGCATTTCCTTCAAAAGTGACATGCTTACTAACAGCTAATTTTATGTTGAGCATAACCTACTTTTTTTAATAGAACTACAAACTTTAGCTTTCAGCTAGTAAGCAAAGGAATTATTATTAGAAGAATCTTGGTTTCTAAAGGCTCACTAAATTTCCAATTTTTACCTTTACATTTAGACATTGCTGTTATGGGCAGAGACTTGGTACAGATCACATAAGGCTGAAAGTTTTGTACTTCGCAGGCTTATTTCTTGGGAATGAGGAATTAGGCCCACCATTGTCCTCACCATGCTGTCTCTGAAAGGCAACAGCTGGGGTAAGCAGAAGCTAGGCAGACTGCATCTGATCACAGCTAAAAGCAGTTGTTCTTTAAAAACCCAAATTATTGCATTATTTTGTGATTAGGGAAATAAGGCCTGCAGTTTCAAAATGTAGGCCAAGTTTTCAATACTTGAATGCTAAATTAAGGCACTCTGTTCTATATTGGTTCAGGTATAAACTCCAAAAGTAGACTATTCAATTATGTATATGATCGATATTTAGTGTCAAAGAAAGCCCGCCGGGTATTTTGTGGGTATTAGATTTACAGTCTGTTAGGAATGAAGTACAGAGACACAGATCCTCTCTGGAGAAACTGATGAATGCTCTTAGTACTCCACAAGACTGAAGCACAGCATTTGGGACTAAGTTTCACAGCATCTGAGACATTAAAGAGGATTTATTTAGCCCTTTTCCAGATTTCAAGTCCAGTGAGCAGGAGAAAGGGGGAGAAAGTAAGAAAACACAAGTTTTTCATTTGTCATCTTCACCCAAATGCAGATACAATATTCTGTAGAATCTTGCCCAGCCATCCTGATAAATACCACTGGAAAATGGCCTAAAAATTCACTCTGATTTCTTTCAAAGTTTAAATCTCTTTATTTACATATACAGCTAGCTAACTAAGCGATAATTTTGGAGTTATGACTCCAAATGTATCACCCATTCAGCTCTGCAACATCTGGGATCTCTTCCCCTATGGTCTTTCTGCAGTTAAACAGCAAATTCAGAGCCTTCAGTCTGAACACACTGGCTGTGGCTGACAGCAATTTACTGTCTGATCAGCTTTTTCCAGATCTAAATTGACAATTTCCATTCAAGGAATTGGTTGAAATGGTTTACAAAAAGACAAAATAATAGCAGAGCTCTCAAGGAAGCAGAATTACTACAGAGACTCAGAAGCCTATGCAAGATCTTATTTTGTTCAACTGCATTGTAAATCCACCCACCATCCCACAAAAATAACAGATTGCACTATTCTGTTTCTTGGATGAGATTTTCAAATGCCTTCTAGTTGGCCAAAACATGCTCCAAGACTTTTACTAGCAACTTTTACAGCAGAAAAACTGACACGCCTCTGGTAGCATTGAGACCAGCCCCAGCATGAGACGTATAATAAAGCACTCAGCTTTTCAGCCATCCAAGCAGTTAAAACTAAACATTGCCAAATAACCATCTTGAATGTGTTAGCTAAAAAACCCCTGGCCAGCAAGTAATCTGCATAGTAAAACTGGATGTTAGCATGAAGCTTGCAGATTTAAAAAGTATCCACAGGTATGTTTCAAAGTACTAAATTTCACTAAAAGCTCTTATTTTAAGTATAGCACTCCCTGTAGATAAAAACCTCCAATTCCTCTATTGCATGTTATAATATAAAATGAGTATACATCTTCTACTATGCTAAATCATAAAGCATACATTTGATTTCCTGAACACTAAGGTCTGAAACATTAGAAAGCTGATCAGCAGTCCTAAACCAAACTCTTCCCATTAATACACCTTCCTGTGCTCTTCTGCAGAACTTTTTCACCAGAATGAAGACACACTTTCAAAACAGCTCCTTTTTAAACATCTCCTCTGGAGTGTTAGCCCCCAGGACAGAGCTGTCTGAAAATACAGGAGACCTATCTCTCCCTTGAGCTAGTCTTTCAGCACTATGCAGTGTAAACTGCAAACTTCTACAGAAATCTGTTGAAGAAATAACATTACTTGGTACCTAATCAGAACATGTATTTCCTGCTATTAAGTCTGTTAAGTCTTGTGTTTCTCCTGATCAAAAGGCAGCAGCTGGTTATGATGATCTATTGACTGAGATTTGTTTCAAGCTTCACACACTGCAGCCTCCACAGCCTAACACCTTCCTCTGTTTCATTGCACAATCAGAAGATTAATATAGCATGCAGGGGCTCTGCTAGGTTAGGAAGTTAGAGTAATTACCAGTCATTTACTGCTAATGCCTATACAAACTCTCTGGGTACTTCGCACGCTGTCAGAAAAGGTATTAAGTCATATCCTGCTTTTTTGCTACCCAAAGGCCAGCAAGCACGCCCTGTTACAATGAAGAGCCTGCTTAAATCCCACTAAAATTAGCGGGTCTATTGCACGCCAAAGAGTTAAGCAAACTGAAGCCAGAGTTTACAAGAAGCACAAGTATTGCAGAGGCCTTCCTTTAATGCAGTTTTTTCTCAGGATGTCATCAGGCTTCTGGGCAATCTAAAAAGCTGAGTACAGAACAAGAGCTCTAGAACAACTCCCATCTCTAGAATACATGAAGTTTTTAAGCCATTTCCCACTCCATCTGCCCTGAGAATCCTGAGAAGTTCAAATGTGCTCAATACTGTTTCAGATACTGCTTGAAGAAAAACACACTTGCCAAAGCAGGAAGGATAAATCAATCTCGCAGAAGATTTTTCTATAGCTATAACTTTGCCTAGTATAACCATTTTCATTGCAGTCTCACCTAAAATTACCACTCGTGAAGCAATACCCTTTTCAGAAAAGCATTGTACAAGCATATACAGTCTTGAAGCATTTTAGGACTCATTGCAAACAATTTGAATCATAGCCAAGAGTGATTCTTTTAAAAATTCCATTGCTTACTTGTCCTGTACCATCTTGCACGCATGGATTCTCCTTACAACCATCAGGGGAATTTTATCACCAGTAGAATATTGAATTTAAGCACAAAGCTAACTACAGCCTGTGAAACAGCCTGAAAGCAATAGCAAACTATTCACTGGAAAGTGTTAAGGCTAGTTAGCCAGAGAAAGGGAAGAAAAAACTGAAGCTTTTCTGTACTGCATACAAAATGCAGTTCATCTGGGTCTACTTTGCTGCCAAGATTTTATCATGGCTGAGTTTGGGTTTTGTTTTTCTCTTCAAAAGATTAGTGTCCAAGTATATGAATACATGGAATTTGTTTTGTTGTCAAAATATAAATACCATGTGTTTCATCCAGCAACACAGTACACTTCAAGATTCATCAGAAATGGAAGACATACCATAGGCTAAGCCATTTGTCAAATAGGCAGCAGAGTCTGGGGCAAAATTTCTGGCTTCCAGCTCAATCTCTAAAGACTAGGTATTTTATACTCCACAAGAAAGTACTGATATGTTCTTTGCTCTTCTGTTGTTTGAGATCCACTCAAAGTCTCCCAATGCATGTGTTTTCTTTAAAATTTCATCCCCATGCCTAACTACTTTCTCAAAGGGAAATGTCAATGTGAAGAGGCCCTTATATTTGCTCGATTTATAGCCTTTTATTAGCTCCCCATGCATGTGATGCCAAAGGCTGGGGTTTTTTGCCAAATCTCTTCAGTCCCTGCCTAAAGCAGAAGCAGATGCTGTAAATTGTCAGCACAGAAATACATGTTCTGATTTAACCACCCTATCCCATTATTTATAGGTGATTTCAATTCTTGCAGAAGCTTGAATATCACTTTCTCATGGATAGGGCAAGAATTGCTTAGGAGTTTAAACTGTCTTGTTCCCAGACTCCCATCTCAGTATGAAATATTCCCTCCACACCTACTAGCAGCTCAAAAACAAGCCCTCCCATTTCATAGTAGAGCTGGGCAAATTCTTTATTGTAGCAGGAGGGGATTTCCCCAAGCAGCACAGCCAAGACCACTGCCTCTTCCTATGCTTCTGCTGAATCTTTGGCCAAAGCCCTGTCTTTGCACCAAGTACTGCACAATTAAATCATGAGGCCACTGCACATGGTTATAGATTAGAGAGTACTAAGAGTTACTTGACAAAGAATACCACTAAGATGTGTTCCAGGTGCACATTTTCCTCTACTCTTTCTTTTACACATATGAAGAGTTCCTAGACTTCTACTCCATGTTCACGTCTGCTAACATTTCTTTCTCCTCCTTCAGAAGTGATTTCTCAGTCTTTGTACAGCACAGCCATGATAAACAGCATGTGTCACTCCTCAAGGACACAAGAATGAGTCCCATTCTTTCCCAAATGCTTCAAAATCCTGTTGCCAAGTAAAGCCTCCAGCTTCAGAGCCAGCAGCACACAGCTCCTGGATTAGCAGTTAACCAGCTCCCAGCCACTGGTAGGCAGCTTTGTGAACGTACATCCCTTGATCCTTTCCTGAGCCAGACAGCAAGTTCACAGCACGTGCCAACTCGTGTATTGTTAATTATTCTTCCATCCTCCCTATATCCTTCTCATTCTATGATCCAATTAGCTCAGCTCATAATGAATGAGTAATTTGCAGCATGATCCAAAATAAAAACATCAAAACCAACTACTGGCTATGTCCAGTAACATCACAACCCTGTTAGAGATTTCTTAGCTGAGCTTCCTATGCTGCATATTGTTCAGACATCCACATCTTCATGTGCTCCTGTGGACCAGAGTGAAATGGTCCAGTACAAAGCATGAGCCCCTGAACACACCTGTGAGGATGCCCTCACTTCAAGATTTTCCATAGGATCAATCACAGTAGTTCCAGTTGCCTTGGCATAAATCTCAGGTACGCGTGCTTGATGCTTAAATTCAGAAAAACAGACCTCAGCCATCAAACTTCACCCTAGAGATTTTATTACCAAGAAGAAAAAAAACACAGTTTCCTTTTCCAAATCAAACAAAATTCTGGAGTAGTTTCAATACTCTAGTCAAACACCTGAAAAGTTCAAAACACTATCTCCTGTTTGGACATGGCTTTCAGTCACACATCCCTCATATGCAAATTATTTTAAAGACCATTTAGATGCAGCAGGAGGAGGGAACAACATGCTCTGCTGGGTCAACTACTGTAACAGGGAAACTAGAGAGAAATGCAGGTCCCTGCTTGATGGGTTTATATGAGGATGATGAAAAACTATACCGTTGACTCTTCTGAACAAAGTATAATTGTCCTGTTATGGGTTTGCTGGGTGTGTGTATGTATACATATATATGTATGTATGTGGTGCGTGTGTATATGAATATGTATGTTAGTCCTGCATAAACCACTGAAAACAGTACAGAGAGTAGCTGATTTTCCTGCTTCCCTACCCAGTCATCTTGAACCCTTACTGAAGAACCTTACAAGTCCCAGGAAACCAAAAGGCACCCAAAATGCCACTTCAAATGTTATGATTCCAGCAATGTTAATGCAAGAAACTGGGTCCTACTCGTAGCCCATTTAAACCTCAATTGATAGATCTAGCAATCTTTTTTAAGTGACAAGTGCCACAATGAGAGACAGGATCACTCCTCATTTCTTAGTAATATTGAGGCTGCCTGGAATTGAGCTCTGCAGCAATGTATTTCAACTGATGTTTTATTGGCACAGCAAGCTATTTAAAGGTTTTGACAGTTACGAACTCTGCAGTAATTTTTCCCTGCAGTATCTTCTGATATTTTCTGCATTCCTTCCCCTTCCTTCCCACCTGCCTCCTCTGAACATCCCAGCAGCTGAACAGCAAGCATACCACAAAGGCACATTTATCTTAAACCTACCTAACAGACTTTCGTGCAAGTTACTAAGAACGAGTGGCACAAAGGCAATAACCTTCTGCAAATGTAAAGTAGTATTTATGCAACAGTTTCCCCCTCTAAGAGGACTATATAAAGACAGTGTTCACAAGCCCTCTGCATTCAGTGCCTGTCAGAAGAGTGAAGCATCAGTGGCTCTTGACTCCCCAATCCAACACATCTATAGGCGAATTTTACACCCAAGACTGTTTAAACAAAGTGTGACGTGTGACAACATACACTAGTGTTCCAGCACCATCTCTGATACAACTCAAACCTTATGAAATTCTAATTTTCAGATGCACTTTGAAGACATGCACTTATTCAGACCCAAACCTACTCGACTGCAAAGAAACTATCAAGAGTATGAAATTGGCCTGGTTAATCAGGCCTACGCAGATAAGAAAACATTTTCGTAAAACGTGTGTCCTAAAAACTTACTCCCATTTACAACACACTTGCAAAACAATCTGATATAAGGGAAAAGGATAAATCATTCCCTTAACGTCCTAACTGGGCAGACTGTTTCATAGCTTTTTTCCAAGCAAGGGAGTAAATTGCCAGTTTTGTAGCTACATCTGTGGTGTTCTTTGTTAGAAACGCTCCTCCAGTATCTCAGAAAAACAGCAAATATGTGAGAGACACAGGAGGCAGATGTTGGCAAAAACAAATTTAAGAAAAACACACAAAGAAATCCAAAACATGCAAAGCCTGGCAGATCTTATGTTTTATACACCGGTACTTTGTCATGCTTGCTTAATGATGGCTGTTCAAGAAGAGGGGAAGGCTAGGAGTATGAAAAGCAATAGAAGCCTGGCCCACAAGGAGAAGGACTGAAGTCTAAAATAAAGGAGATGCAAGCTACAAGAGAATCCAGATGTGGCCTTGCTAGAAAGAACAGACAGATGCTTAACTACTGCCCTTCATCATCTATTTGCTAAAAATATGGGCCAGATCCAGAAGTCTTTAAAATGACTGGAATCACTCCAATTAAATTCAATAGACTTTGGATCAGATTTTTAATTGGGCCAAAAGCAAGCTCACCCTTTGTTGATCAAAACCAAAGCTCAACAAGAGCTTTCAAAATATGTACTTTCCTTGGTAAGGACAGACAATTTCTAAATCTCTTCGGAGTTTCTACTGAAAAATCAACAACCAAAGCATATTGTTGGCTGATTCACTGGAGTGCTCTAACTATAGCTTAGGAACACACAAAAAAACCTTTGTCTAGCTTTTATTTAAGGGTATTTATTGTAGCGGTGTCATTAAACTGAACCCATAAACAAGAACTTATTAATACAAATAAAATGCCTGAAAACCTGAAATTGTAAAAATCCTTTTTAATTAGTAACATATTTGGATTATTCCAATGAAACATTTCCCAAGTAGTACCTTGGACAAAAGGCTCCACTTACATACAGTAGTTTTCTTTTTATTTGTTTAGAAACCTTTCCAACTATGGTTTGTTAGAGATCTTGAAAAAACAGCCTCCCCATAATGCACCTATTCACTCAATTTACAGTCCTACTAAAGCAGGGCCTTTTTCTGCAAACACAGTCTTTGTGCTCCCATATCTAAATAATAGGGTATTACTGTAAATAATGCATGCCCTAGGAAGAAACTGTTACATTTCCAACACAGTGTGAAGTGCCAAAGACTAGACAAAATGTCCTCCCAAAAAAGAAAATACTGTTTAGCTTCCATAAGAACACGCAGTGAACTGTGCACAGTGGACCGGCTGGCACAGAGGTGTCTGGTCTCAATGATACTAACACAACATCTTTAGTGCAAAAGTGAAGCTCTTTCTTCCACTGGATATTAAACAGCAAAGTATTGTACCACCTCTAGGTCTTCCCCTAGAGGAAGATAAATAAATGTTGATGTGAAGTTTCCCTCCAGAAAATGTTTTTTCTAAAGTATAACTTTTAAAAAAAATGTGCTGTTAAGCTGTCTTATTTCTACAGCTCTGCAAGAGAAACAGCTCTTGCTATACAGCTCTTGTTCCCGTGGACAAAATATTCAAACTTAGCCTCAAAAAGAGGGAGAGCTTCTTACCTGCACAATTTATGCAGCTGTTAAAACCAGTTCAAACCTCCCCCATAGACAGATGCAAGGTGAAACAGACTGGCGACTTGATTTGTCATCTATATGAAGCGTGTCCAGTAGAAGAAAGTATCTTCAAAAGGATCCTCAAGCCCCAATGGGAGATCATGCCAGCCTACTTTTGCCAACTTTTGAGGGGGATTATTTCACTAAAACCAGAATCAAATGCTTTCCACACTTACGCTGTTGAATAGCAATGCAAAATAAGACAGATCGTTCCCTGGCCTTTGATCAAACCCTTTATTAGGGATACACTGGAAAGAAGTAAAGAAAACAGCATGACATTAATTTTTTTTTTTTTGTGACCGAGGAATTCTTTTGTTGTTTCTCTAGACAAAAGGGTTACAAAAAAGGGTCCAAAGTTAGTCATGCATTTGTATAAAATTGTCCAATTGCCTCCTAATAAGGCAAATTCACAAGTGGAGAGAAAAGATGAGCTCTCTTTGGTCCACAAAGCTTTCAGTAACTTAAGGGGAAAAGAAGTTGCATCAGTTAACCTACAGAGCAGAAATAAGCTACAGAAGGGGCAGGGGACTGTAGGGTCTGTAGAGCATAAGCCTGCCAAGTTTAGCTTTTTCTCTGTTCCAAAATATTCCAGTACTCCAGGGTTTTCACTGGAATAACTCATTTCAAATGAAGAATAGCATTCTAGCATTTTTATGGTCACACCTGCACACACATATAGGAGGTCCATTTCCTGCCTTACTGTATACAAGCACAGTGAGGCTCCTGATTTTTTTTATTGCTCTCTAGACAATATTTTTAGACTGATGGAGAAATAAGATGTACAAAACGATTAAAAAAAGAAAAGAAAAGAAAAAAGAGAACTGAAAGTTATAAATTATCCTAAATGCTAGTAGTTCAGGAAATGTCTATGATTTACAGTTAGGTAGCACAAACACTTAATGTGAAGAGAGACATCTTTGCCAAGAGTTAATTTTATAATCAAACTGCCTGAAGCTTAGGCATTACAGGACCTGCAGCATTAAAAAAGTGGCAGTCATCCAAAATACTACACAGCACCCAACAGATCTTATCTGCCAGATGTATGCAAGAATCTTTTGCTTTTCCTCCAGTCACTCAAGATTCCTGAAAAGAAAACTGGCCAGGGGAATTGCTGGTCGGGATCCTCTGCTGTGCTCCACCACAGACTCTGCCTGGCAGACTCACACACGGAGAAGGAGGTTTCCTTCTTCCAAAGCAAGAAGTGCAGCAGAGGAGCTGGATATCGCCTTATGGCTGGAAGAAAGGGGAGGAGATCTTGGCTTCTTTTACATTCTCTTCATAGGAAATGGGATTTCCCATGGATAGGGATGCATGAAATAGCTTGGCAGCTGGGAACAACTGCTTGCAAGGAAAAGGGAGACTTCACAGTGGTGGAAACCACTCTCTCGATCGTGATGTAGATATACTTTAAATGCAGAGAAATCAACACCATATAAATGCTACTACTTAGTCTCAAAGCAGTTCCACTGTTGCTGCCCCTCTACGTTTTCAACCATCATTTCTTAATGCTCCTCCACTCGTAACAAAAATGGCCTTTTAAATATGCCAAATGTGTGTGGGAAACATATTTGGCTTCTACATTTCATTTTATAAGCAAAAAAAATGAGGAAATGGGACTGATCTATAACAAACAGCAAGACAATCCATGTTAGCATGCTCTCCCTCCTGTGTAAATTTTTTTTGGGAAAGGACACTATAGATGTAAGCACTTGGGAAAGGATATTCAGCACAGTGTCAACAGAAGCAAATTTTTGACAACAGCAATAATTGAAATGAAAGATCTCATCATCATCAAAGCTGTCATCCCGTTCTGAAAAAGAAAATTATTACAAAGATACTGAAAATTTCACAGGAAGACTGGCATCACAGCTCAGCTTTGTGAGACAGTATCTTTCCCTTCTCATTCCTTTTCAACAAATGCAGGACTTTCAAGTTGATATTGAATTCTATTAGATGTGCCTCTATCCCCCAACTACCACGCTTTAAACTCAGTTAAGGTAGAGATCTAGTAAGTTTTCTTTAGGGAGATTCAGCCTCTTGCTTCCCAGCTACCCTGCACTCTTCTGGAATCTCAGCAGTGGCTTATCAGCAAGATGGGATGAAGCCCAGAATAAAAGATACAGGATAATATCCTTTGTGGATGGCTGCACGAGTGACATGGAGCATCTCTTCCCTTTTGAAATTCTACAATATGTCTCATCTTGTTTTCCTCAAGTTCACAAGCCGGCTTTAAACTGAATTTTATGTTCTAGCCTACTAATACAGGAAATGCACACCTCCAGCTGGTTAGTATTAACCAATTTCCCTAGTTATAACCAAAGGAAATCATTTTAGTAGCGTAGCTGCATTCACAATAAGAAGCGAGCACATCTTAATATGGCTCATCCCTTATTCTATGCTAAAAAGGTTTTTCCTCCTAACTTAATTAGTTGGAAGTGACTCTAAGTCCAGCTCCCTCCAGCAAGCCTGAATTTAAAAATACTTCAGTCTGGTCATTCATCAGCTGCATTTCTGTGCTCTGCAAGAAACAACAGCTTTTTTCATCATTTCCGATTAAGTTAGAGGCTTCTTTTAAGAGCAGGCAAAAAAAGTTTTGTAAATTGAACTGATGTTCAAGACCCAATTAACATCGATACTCAGCAGAAATACACATGAACTCTATTTATTCTTACCCTCCAATGCTGCCCTGTACCATGAACAACCTCCCAACCAAAAAGTAAAATATTTCCACTTCCAAAGCTCGGCAGTTTCCCTTCTGGATTGCCCACAAAAAAGTTCACACAATAAAATCAGCCTTTCTGTATGCCAGAGGAAGGAGAGAAATGTGAGCCCTCCCTTCAGCCATTCTACACAAGATTTGATGAAAATTCAGAACCATAGAAACCAAGATAATTATTTTAAAATATTGAGATACACTGTTACTCAATGGAAAAAGCCATTCAATTCTTTGTATATTTGGTACAAGCTCAATGATTATTCCAGGCTGTGAAATTTTTACACTACACATTCCTGGAATTAGTTCTTTTAGAAGTAGAAAGTTACCATTTTTTCCTCTAGAAAAGTGATGTTTCCTTTAGCTGAACCACTTTATGATTGCAATAAAACACTCCAGGGTGCGGTGAAAAACTGTCTAATAATCACCACACCTACAAATGAATGAAGTCAGTGTGTCCCAGCACAGATTAGGTGTGGCCAGATTGGACATCATCATCATATCCTGTTGTGAATTATTATTTAATAAAAAAAAGTGTAAAAGGGGGCAGGGAGGGTTAAGCAGAGCTGAACTTTAAAACAACTCTACATGTATAGTAGACAACATGGAAAGACAAGGAAGAGACAGAAAGATCCATCTGCATGCTTGCATTTGCTTGAGAATGTAAAAAGTTTCTCAAAAAATCCTTTTCCAAGCACAGAATATGCAGACTTTTTCTTCCCTTTTCCTCCTCTTCCCCTGTCAAAAGAGATTAGAATAACTTTTCTTTGATGAGATGATTCAACACTTACTGGGCTTTTACATTTCAACAAATAAATTACATTAGAGGGAGGAGAGCAAGCAATAAAAATGAGAAACTATTATAAATGCTCCTGAAGTCAAGGCAATGCTTAGTTTAGTTCAGTTTGGTACTGGAGATCATCATGACATTGACCAAATCTGCTTTTTTTTTTTTCCTGAAGCAAAAACAGTTTTAAAGTTTGTATGAAATTTCTATTAAGACCAAGCTCCAAACATGCAGGAGTCTAACTGAAAAATCCCACAACTATCCAAAATGTGGCTTGGCATCTTACAGAATATTGTGCTTCATTCTGAAAGGTTTCTTTTTCAAGAAAACAAAAGCAAATTTTGAAACCTTCAAAGTTGTCCAACAGTAGAACTAGCCTTCACTGACTGTTCATCTAGCTAGAGTTCAAGCAATCAAAATTTGAACTCTTTGCCCACATTTATACAGAGAGAAGAAACAGGACTCCTACAAAAGCAAGCACCATTTAAAACTTGTGACTGTTTCACAACGGACTTTCCTAGTCTAAATGTTCTTTTTCAATAGCATAACATTTTTCATATGTTTACACTCGAATCAATGTAATAGTGTCAATTGTATCAACTCTGAGGGGTTGCTTAGAGCAATAATTATCTTTCAAAATAAATGGTCCAAACATTTTCTTCTGCCCTTTGGGGAATTAACAAGCTTTAAGCACGTGGTTTGTTGCTCATGCAGCCAGGAGACATAGAGGTGACAGCCCTCAATACACACAGAAACCCACAGTTCTAGTGCAAACCAACAAACATTAGGATATACAAAAGTCTAAATATCAAACAACTTAATTTCTTGTCTTTCCAAGCTCTTTCTTGCAATAGAACAAAGAAATTTTGATTGTACTATTCCAGACTAGAACAGTAACCACCTTCCCAGCAGTGCGTCCTCCTATTCTACTCCTCTCCACCCTTCCCACTGCTGCCACCAACCCCCATTTCATTTCTGCAGGAATTCCTTTACCAAATTTTTAACCTGTTTCACTTTCTCACACATACTACATTTTTTTATTCTAAAAACCCTTCCGAAGTTCTTATAAAATGTGGGGAATTACATTTAGGCAAGAAATTATTTATCCTTATCTCACAGCCTGAGAGGCATACAGTTGGCCCTTTTTTTTGTTTGTTTGTTTGGCTAATCCTTAGTTAAAAACACTAGAGGAAAAAAAAGATATCTTAAATCTGTGCAGTAGGACTTTTAGGACACAATATAGTCCTTGTTTTATTGTGCCACAAAAGTATGGTGATTACTCATTCCCCCCCTTCCATCAGGGACTGATTTATTTAGTTGATGAATAGCTTTGCATGCAAGAATTTGAAATCCCAGTTATTCGTGTCTCAAATAGTTGCTATGCTTGTAATTATTTCAAAGAATAATAATTACTTTCACCCAATCTATTTGAAGTTATAAAAAAAAAATCAATTTTTGAACTCAAATGCATAAAACCACAACTTATAAAGTCATAAAGGATTGCAAAAGAGTCAAACTTGTGAAATATTAAACATTCATGGAGAATGCAAAGAGGCCTAAGGTTTTGTTCTTAAAATATAAGACTTGAATTTATGATACTGTTTACTTAATACATCATACGATCCCCTTTTTTAGAAGTGAGAGATGGAACCGTCCAAGTTAGTCTTTCAGAAATGTGACCACAACAAACTGAAACCCATAATTCTATTTGTAAAAATAGGCTGTGTGCTAAGATTAATGGACTTTACTGTAGTTCCTGGGGAAGCAAGCATTTTTCCTAATATTTCTACATGCAGTAACATCTCTTACTCACTCTGAGATCAGCTGTGATGATTTCGACAATAAAGAGGAAAAATGCATAGAAACAACCCAGATCTATCCAAGACAACCCAAATTGCTTAATAACCTTTAAGTTTTTCCACTTTATAGATATAATATTGAATTTCTCACCTTCCTCAAACTAATAACTGACCGAGAAAAAAAACCAGCCCCAAGCCCGGCTCTTGTTTTTGCAGCCTGACAATGAAAGTTTCAATTCATCTTTCTATTTTTAAAATATATTAAAGTGACAACCCTTGCATAAAGGCAAGTGCTCAGAAAATTGGACTGCTGGAATAAAACTGTCCATGAATCTTTAAAGTCATTGGCATGTAACAAGAGGGCCAAATTTAATCTCTTTATTGCCTGTATTCCCTAAAGGGCTGCTGCTACTTTAAGCATGCTCGCTGAGCAGGTAGCTGTTAAGTATTACTTTTCATTGTACCCAGTCAACGTGTGGCCTCAGGCCATATTTGCTGCATACTATGCACATTCTGTACTCAATATAGAATTGTTCTCCTTCTGGGATGTTCTGGTATAATTAACTTCATATGAACGCTTTGCTAACATTAGCATTTATCATTATAACACCCTAGGAGTTGTTATAATCTATCCATCTTAGTCTGATTTTGCAGATGGGAACCCAAAATGTTCTGTGTCCCCCAGAACCTGACTTTTCAGGGACCATGCATTTTGCAGTCAGTGAAAGCTGCAATGCAAACATAACATGAAGCTGATAGTGCTCAGAGCTAAAAGTCCCAAGTATATTACATTGCTCTTCAAAAACCCAAGACTGCAATCACTACAAGTTGATCTGAAAACAGCTTACCCAGCTACTCTCAGGCTCTTCACCCTCCCACCCTCCTTGCTCCCTGAAGGCCCACCATAGAAGCATTGAGAAAACACCTAAGAAATGTTTCTGCTCTCATTTCTGACAGTAGCAAGATCCAAAGTGTGGGAGCACCCTCCCTGTCCCATGTCTCCTCCACAGTGTGCAGAGCTGCCTCCTCGGGACAGGGCAATCGCACTATGGGCAGCAGAGCTCCCTGGGCAGCAGACCACACACTACCTGAGGGTGAAGGATGACGAGACTGTAGCGGTCAGCCACTGAACACAAACCCCACTGCTCTTTGTAGAGATTTAAAAACTTGGCCAAGTCTAGGAAGTCTAGCACAAAAGCCAACTCGGTGTCCCATTTCAAGTACCCTAAGGTTTACTCTCCCTGAACTTGAAGTTTCCGATAGGCAAAACATTTTTTCTTAACATCATTCTGGTTTAGCCTGAGCACACACAAAACCCCTCAGCGTGAAATATATATTTTTTGACCCAAACAGCTAGTTTCACAGAATTAAAAACTAAGGTCTTAGAAGGGAAGTGTTGGGGATAATTACGATGACAGTAGCTTGTCACTGCAACCTGTAATTTAAATGACCAAACAGTGATTTCATGCACAAGGAGGGCTCAGGGCACATTTTCACAAAAACTTTATGCCAACACCAGGGTCAACTGCAGAGAGAGCAGTCCAACCCTCTTTGCTACCAGTCATACAGCAAACTGAATCAGGGAAACACATTGGAATGAAACCCAGCACCACTTTGCCACAGGAAGACTAGTACTGGCACACAAAAGGAGTAAAGGGCCTCAACAGGGGAGAAGATACGGTACCTTTTTCAGAAGCAGCACACAGCAAGCCAGCTTCTCCCAGTCATTAAACAATGTCCAAAAATTGTTACAGTTTTTAGTAATTTCCGTCCTTGCTTCTGTCTTCAACATGCTCAGGGTGGTATCCATTTTACTGCTTGAAGTCTTGCTTTGCCATGGTTTTTCTCCTATTCACATAGTATCCAAAGTGGCCAGGAAAGATTAGAAGAATAGTCTGTATTTTATTTGTTCAATTTCCCTACTTTTGGAAACTTCTCACACAGAAGCGAGGAAAGCAAGTTTAAGAGACAGGAAAGACTGACTGAGGGCTTGAGAAGCATCTGAAAGTACTTGCTTTTAACAGGACTACATTACAACTATTTTTTTATTCCAGCAGGCCAAAGCTGGGCAGCTTTCTACTTCTAATGCAAGCCCTGGTGTCAACATAGAAAGCTCCAATTTGGACAGGTGATCTGCTCTACTTTAACAGAGCAAAGTAAATCAAGAAGCTAAAAACAGTAAAAAGAGACCTTAAATCATACCATGGAGCTCCTGTCTCCCAGGTTTCTCATGAGTTATGAATGTCAGACAGAAGGGTTCCCTCTCTGAAAGTATCTATCTAGTTAAAAAGTAGTATGTAGAACAAATAGCAGCTTTCTACAGCTTTAATCATCTGATTTCCAGACAAACTTGCTACTTAAATGGAGGAATGAACAGCAGAAAATTAAAGTGTCACTTCATGCCATTGTTGTGCTCTGAGCCCCAGCTGGAGCTCTGTATTCTGCTCCCCCGTGCCTGCGTGCCAGTCCCAGGCGTCGCAGTTTGAGGGCCTGCCAAACGAAGCTGCTTTGTAGGGCACACTGGCAATTGGTGAAGTCCTACCCAAACCAGCGAGAGAGGAGCCAAGGTTTTACAAAAAATTGCAAGCTCTTTATTTTAATTAAACACATGCGGCTCAATAGTCACTCTTCTAGATATACATGGCATTGGCTTAATTAAACCAGTTGGTTCTTTTCTTTTCACAGCAATCAATGAAAACCATTTTCATTGATTAACCCAACAGCATTCTGCCTCTTAAGATTTTAGTATAACACTGAAGCCCTCAGCAAGGAAGACAGTGTACATGGGAGAAGAAAAACCACGTTTTCCATCCATGGAGAGCAATTATTTAATTTTAAGTCCTATTTGCTTTCCAAACAAGGCCCTGCTGAAAATAACTATGGGCCATAATATTTTTTTTGTTGTTTTCAAAAGAATGTTTGGCATAAGAGCTAATCAAGGCCAAGTACTCACTCCCTTTCACCACAAAGCAGATAACAAGAACACACAAACTTCCAGCCAAGTAAATTGCATTTTTCATGAAGAACATAACTTTTTCAGGATGTGTATTCTCAAATTTTGTAACTAGAATATAAAAACCATACTAGTGGTTGAAGAAGCTGCAAATTACAACCCAGAAATCCTGTCTCCATCCATAGTAGCACCCACTTAAGAAAATCAGTTGTTCACACAGCCAGAGGAATGAGACTGGTAATCATTGTAGTGCAGTTTATCACTTAAGTTTTCTTTGTTGTACTACAGATGCAAGAAAATGGGTCAAATATTAAAAAAAAAAAAAAATTTGTGCTGGACACATTTGCTGTCCAGTGAAAAACAAGGGAAGAAAAAAA
>VUYV01000004.1:6255566-6383265 GCA_008711295.1 Anarhynchus alexandrinus
AAAAAAAAAAAAAATTTGTGCTGTACACATTTGCTGTTCAGTGACAGACCATGTATGCAAAAAAACCCATATTGTAATTAGATCTCTTCTTTGTATTAAATATCATGACAACTTCAGTCCTTTGCATTATTTGTTTATTCAGGACTTAATAATTCTTTCAGGATGACACAAAGAAACACATCAGTTCCACTAAAATTCAAAATACTCCTTTGCACTACCTTAATAAAATGGCTTGTCTAGAGAAAGACCTAAAGTCAGCAACAGATGCGAGAGTCACTTAATTTTTCTAATGTGCTTTAAAATAGCTAATACAGGACAGACTTTTTTATAGTTTGGCACATGTGCAAAAAATGTTTAAGCCTTAGGATCTGAATTTTGATTAGCCTCTTCTTTTGGACTTCTGACACAGTCCACCTGTCTCTGGTACTCTGGATCATATTTCTCCCCACAAACAAAACAGGATGCAACAGGATAGACACTCTCTTGCTGCCCAAGGACTTCAAAGAAAGGTCTCTCGGGCATCATTCCTGGGGAGCAAAATCTCCCTGCCAGGCCCCTGAGCACCTTTTTGAAATTGCCAATGCCAAATGAAGACTCAGAAGAGTGACCAAAGCACTCACCTTATCTCTCGCTCCTCCTCCCTCCTATGCAGGTTTGTCCTATAAGCCAGCAAAAACAACTGGTGTGAGGAACACCACTGCTTGTTAACTCATTAAAAGAGGACATATTAAATACCCAATGCTTCCAAGTCACTTTTCCCAAAAAAGTGTTCATTTGGGCCTCACCTGCTCAAGCAACAACCACTCAAGCAAACAGCAGGGATAGTCCAGTGCACCCCCAGAATGAGACAACTGCCTTGTGCACTGCCAAGTGCTCAGAAAAAGCCAGAAGCCTGAAGTGAAACTTGGTACACAAGGGTCATGTTTGTCTGCTTCAGGAAGCTGCAATTTCTGCTTATAATAGAGTAAGTTTAAGGTGCCTATGGGTCATCTCTATGCAATACTACGCTCCCTTTCAGCAGGTGATGCAGGGTGCCCAGCCATGTGGCTGTGCCTCGGAGAAGCTGCTGATGTCTAAGTAATTTCAGCATGTAAAACAGGAAGTAAGGAGTATGACAACGAAGACAAACCCTTTGCACCATACAGCTAATCACTGTAAAGCCCCAACCAGGCAGCTGTCCATTAAACGTAGTTAGCATGCACACACAAGGACATTCCCTCCCCCAAAACCCAAAATGCTTAAACAATCTTCAACCTGTTAAGAAAGAACAGGAATGTTCTTCGAAAGCAAAGGATGAGTTTGCTCCAGTAGGATTTTTATGCGTTGCTAACAAGTTATTGAATGAGCCAACTAGACTCACAACATCCAATTTGGCCTTCAAATATTCAATATATTCCTGGCAACAACTCTCCTGCGTACCAAAAGAGCTGCTACTCCAGCAGATATTAGTTCCAGTTGTAATTCAAAAAAGTAGTTCATTAAAATGCTGTCATGGTATGATAATAGTGTTTTCAAAAACCTGTAAATCATTTAAAATGCCTACATTCTGTTGAAATTCAAAAGGATTTAACTACTACTCATATTAAGCAGGGCTGGCCAAAACACTGACGGAAAAGTTACTCTGTACCCCAGATCAATTCTCCAGCCAGCCTTAAGAGCTCATTACTAATATTAGCTTTTTGACTGCATGAGATTTAAAAGTGAACATAAGATAGGCACTTTTCAGAGGCACACTGCTGTTTGGTTCCTTCCAACATGCATTGAAGCACAATTCTCCACACTCTACCTACAGCAGCTGCACCAACAGCAAACTATCAATTGCAATAAAGCTTTTGCAGTGGGTTTTTAGATTTGGGAGAGCAAGGGAAGAGAATGCCAACTTTTCAGTATAATCCAATTTCAGGCAGAAAGAGCTGACAAGTCCAATGGTCTGAGCCTGGAGAGAAAAGGGAGAGTGAGCACTGACCCCTCACAAGGCATGAATAACTGGGGCAACAGGATATTCACATGGGCAGGGAGAGCAGAGGTGGCACACTGGGTTTTTAAACCATTTGGGAACCAACTATGACTTCAAGAAGCAAGTTTGACCCAAACAACTCCAATCTTCCACTATCAAGATTATCTGTTGAATGTTTAGTGTGATTTTTTGTGCTTCAGAATAAACTTCTATCTTATTTTAGGCTCCAATATATTTCTCCCTGCTGCGGAAAATATTTCTATCAAAAAGTGCAGCTTCCAAAACTGTCTTCCAGTTAATGAACTAAGTCATTGTTCCTCAGGCAAAATGCACTTCCTTTTGGAAAAGAAGTGTGAAGAACAACAGATTAAAACCACTGCATTAAAATGGGTAGAAAGCCTGTCAGCATGGTAAAGAGCAGCTTGTACCTCACTTACATTTGCTCTGAGCACTCACAGCAGCTATTACTCCAGTCCAATGTAAACAACACTATTTTCATATACTTGGGTTTCTGGCACCTAAAACATAAACCTGATTTCAAAGTTGACCTGGGATTAGTGCTTCACAGGTAGACAGCAAATTAAAATGGTTCCCCATGAAATCATCAAGCCTAAATACAGATGACGTAATATAATTGGTGATGTTCACAACACAGACCAGGCGTTGATAAATCTGACTGCTGTAGAAGTAAATGAATGTCGCAGTAACTAGGATCACTCTGTATCATATGCTGAGGAACAAGTGCTGCTCAAGCTTAGTTTAGGTAGCATTAAACAGGCAGTTTCTCGTGGCATTAACTGTTAGCGCAAGCCAGAGTCTGACATAAATACATATTTAGAGAGCATCAGCTTTTTCTATCCAGCCATGAGGCACTGGAATCTTAGAGAGGAGACTCAGCTCATTAGACTGTGCTATAAACATATTTCCAGCAGTCTGGATACTGTACCAAAATAAACAGAGGCAATAAAAGCAATTCTCCTGTATTTTTAAAGGGGCCCAGGAAGGACAGTCAATTGAGTTTACACCCAATGTGTTTCTTCTAATTATACAAGGAGGTGATCTGAGAACTCCTCTATATTAAGATGAAACAACAGATTTCATGAGCAGATGAACAAATGCCTCCCATGAATACACATCCTGCGTCCTTGTGTAACATCAACCCCAGCCTAGCAATCGCTGCTCACGCTCTTTACTTTTTCCTTTGTTTATTGCTTCCATATACATATATATCAAAGTCTCTTCTACATCCTCTTTCAGAATATTATCTTATAAACTTGAAGGAACCCTTCTTCCAGTTTTCCTTAGCGTTCCCCTAGCAGGTAAACAAGGGAAATCATACTTGAGACCTGGCTGAACAGTTTTCTAATGAGGAAGCAAATCTGGAGATCTGTCCAGATTGAACTGTTGAGTTCACATGAAAGCTATTCCCTCAACAGGGTAATAATTCATGGTTTCTTTCCCATGCTCAGGCACCAAATTTCTTTTATCATCTTCAAGGTTTCAGTGCCCTTATTGAACTTGATAGAAATGGGTAATGGATTTAAAAGTTCAGAACGGAAAGAATGGACAGATGAATGAACATAATAAAGTTTCATTCCTTTAGGAAGCCAGGCTGAAAACAGTAAAAGTGTTCCAAAAAATCCAGAATGCCATAACAGGCTTCCTTTAGTTTCCTGAATGATAAATTGTTTGCGAAGAAGTAGGTATTTTCAGCACGTATTTATGCACACAAGGTGAATCTATCTATAGGCACTTGTCAGGTTTAAAAACATACTATTGAGTGAAGGTATACCCTGTGGGGCTTAGGAGCAATAGGTAATATCTACTTACCTCTGCAAACCTTCACCACTGAAAAAAAGCTGAATAATTATCATTAAACAGATGTTCAGAACAAGCGCGGCAACTCCTTTCTCAGTCCAATGCTTGGTTTTTCTTGATATCACAGTGAGCTCACCACAAGCAAGGATCAGCTGTTCACAGTGAACGTTCAGCCTGTGCCTACATGCGTACCATAGGTTTTACAGCCAAGTTTCTCTATTGATACCTAACCCTGCCCAGGACATTCAAATCAGATGGCTCTGGGCAGTCCCACCAGATCTCCTGGCATCAGGCAAAAACAGTGCCAAGAAGACATGCTCGTACATCTGTACAAGGAACACAGAAATCATTTACAACTATGTTACCGGGAAGATTAGCCAAAGGGGAAATAGTTAAAATATTACTGTTTGGCATTATCTCTAGATTGGGGAAAAAAAAAAGCTAGCAGACCAGGGCAAGTACTAGAATATGGACACATGCCACCTCCATTCTGGCAGGGCAAAACACATTACTGTCACACCTACCGAGTTTAATGCATAACAGTGTCATCTCTTGACAGGTGTAGTATGAGCAAAGGCAATTATAATGGAGCGCTTCAGGCTAGGAAAAGAAAAAACTGTGAACTAGGCTGCAGCTTTAGTATTTCTGCTCTGGAAACTCCATTTTTCACAGAGCTTTTGACCTAGTCACTTTTACTGACATTGACAGAAGATTATTATTCCTCCTTGTCCCTTCCTGTGTACTCTCCAATAATAGGGTACAGCTGCCAAAGTTACCCAAACATATCCCTGGAAAACTGTGGTAAATATTTCATATTTTGTCCCTCCACTACATGGATGCTAGCGTATGCAGTCTACACATCTTTAAACCTTTTCTTGCCCCCGGAGGAGAGGCAGATATTCTCTGGAAAATTTGCTCTAAAAATCTCAGCCCTGTAACCAAAAACCAACATTCAGCAGGCGTTAAAACCAAAATAAAACATCAACTTTTCTATGAAGTTAGCAAGAGCGACGAGGCTCTTAAACAGCCAGTCATAATTAATGCAGTTGACTTTTGAGGATAAGTAGTAATACCTGCAGCCAGCCCTTGGGGGGGGCGGGGACAGCAGCAGGAGAACTGGTCTACGCTGGTGTCTCGTGCTTGAATGAAACTCCCAGCTCAGACTCTGACAACCCCCAGACCGTGACAGAGAAGCTATTGAGGAAGCTGTGCAAATGGAAGATACTTGAGTCACATCTGAAGAAGCCACATTAACGTGACTCACAGTATCTCAATGGAAATTCTGAGGAATTTTATAAATCAGAGTGAGCCATCGCTGCACTCTCACATTAGATAATCTTCCTGAAGAGAGTGTTTGTTAAGAGCTAATAAAAAACCAAGTACTTCACATACAGAAAAAATTAACAAAATCTGTTTTCCTCCCAACTTGTTTGACTGACCTTGGTGGTGCAGCTGGGGATGATGAAGGCCAAAAGGCCTTTTTTTGTTGTTGTCACTATCATTGCTTTGTCACAGTCACCTTCTCCTGCATGTAAAGATTCATGCAAATGTAGAATTGCTGGAACATCTACATAAAAAAATTTATTTTGGGGGGATTTGAGTTTACATGCCAAGGTGCTGGCAGCAGGGCTGCAGGGGCCGACGCTGAGGAGGGGCCGGGGCTGCCCCACACAGGACACAGCCGGTTCCAGGCGGTTCCAGCGCAGGGCACAGCTGAGCCCCGCAGCCAGGCTGGTGGGGCCTCGGGGAAAACACAGCCAAGGAAGGGCAAAACCCGCACGGAGTGAGGTAAAAAGTGTGGGAAACAGCCCTGCGAGCACCCAGGTCAGAGTAGGGGGAGCGAGAGGAGGTGCTGCAAGTGCCAGAGCAGATTCCCCTGCAGCCTGTGGAAAGGGCTATGCTGGAGCAGATACCCACGCTGCAGCCTGTGGAGGACCCCATGCTGGAGCAGATACCCACGCTGCAGCCTGTGGAGGACCCCATGCTGGAGCAGATACCCACGCTGCAGCCTGTGGAGGACCCCATGCTGGAGCAGATACCCACGCTGCAGCCTGTGGAGGACCCCATGCTGGAGCAGGTGGGTATTTCCTGAAGGAACTGCGGCTGGTGGAGAGGAGCCCATGCAGAGCAGGTCTCCTGACAAGAACTGCAGCCTGTGGAGAGCCCACGCTGGGCGCAAACGTGAGGAGGAAGGAGCGGCAGAGAGGGACTGTTATGGACTGACCACAACCCCGCGTTCCCCATCCCCTCTGTGCTGCTCAAGGGGGGCAGGAGGAGGTAGAGGAGTTGGGAATGAAGCTGAGCTTGCAAAAAAAAAAAAAAGGTATGGGGGGAAGGTGTTCAGTTTTTGTCTTTGTTTCTCACCATCCAAATCTTTTTTAATTTGCTATAAATTAAATTAATTTTCCCCAAGTCGAGTCTGTTTTGTCCATGATGGTAATTGGTAAGCGATCTCCCAGTCTTTATCTCAACCCATGAGCTTTTTCGTCTTATTTTCTCCCCCGTCCTGTCAAGAGGGAGGAGTGCGAGAGCAGCTGGGTGGGTGTCTGACAGCCAACCAAGGTCAACCCAGTAGGGGCAGGGATATGGGAATTCGCCCAACCTGCTCCATGCAGGGCTATAAGCAGTACGAAGTCCTAACACAGCAAGTCAGCTTTATATTGATGGCCCTGCCACCTGGCACTACCTACCTGCACGGAATATTTCCAAAATCTGAGGCCATAAACTCTCAATTCTATAGGAAACATTACAACATGAAACAAACAAGGGTGCATTTAAAACTGCTGTTATCACTAGCCCTGATCCTTCAAGCTTTCAACTTGACGTTCACTACCCTTGCAATGCAATACTGAAGGAATGGACGGAGTAGTGACAAGTCTCACACAAAGCACTGAGGAAGCAGCAGTTTGAAAAAAGAGAAAAAATTATGCTTAAAACCAAAAAAAGGAGAAAGATGATTTCACCACAAGTCAGCCAGATTTTATTAATCTTAACTATACTCACGGGATCTACAAAGGACTACGGACTATTGTACTTCCTTACATAATTGTTGCAAATCACCTCTTTAAGATAGAGACACCACACAGAAAGCAGTCTTACAGAAAAAGATCTTTTTAAAAAGGGGAAAAATGCAACTTGATGGCTTTAAATTCATTAAGAAACTGGACTTAAAGGGAATTCAGGGAAAAGAGATAAGGATTTGGGGGGAGGGCAAAACACCAGAATTTGTTTTGAAGACTGTTTAGAGTATTTTAAATTGCTGTTGACCGTAAAATGAACAAAAAGAACAGAAAAAAATATTGCCATATCTAAGTGGCATGTTCCCATGATATATGGAACAGCATCATATGCTGCAATAAAATGTTTTAGCTGATCATTTCTTGTCTTTTTGGCACTCTGCTGACACACTTTTTAAAGTGTTAATTAAAAAAAGAATCAAATCAACACTACAAATTGGATACACTTGTGCCCTACAAACAGTCTCTTCTGACCACTAATTTGTAGAGCTGGGGCTCAGCCAACCTCCAATGAATCTGTGGAGAGCTTCCAGCAAACTGTCATCGCAGCAGGATGCAGTTCTTGATTGGGTGATCATACATGGCAAGTGAAGTGATGCTGAACTGTCACTAAACAAGTCTGTTTTATTGTGCCTGAATCTTCCTTTAAGGCTCATCCAAAAATGGAGATCGGCAGTTTATTTGCAGATACACATTTATCGTATAATGCACCTAAAACCTTGTAGTATCCACATGGAAGCATTCTTTTTGGATTATTGTCACGTTGTGGCAGAATGACAAAGAACACTGGACTAGCCATAGCTATAGAACACAAATAGTTTTAATGGGTTTTTTATATTTATAAATAAAATAGGCCATGACAACAGACCTGAACATGCAGTACTTTCCCCTTAGGGATTCTGATTTTTTTTTTCTTTCTATTTTCTTTAGTTTGAAATAAAGAATTTTAGATTTCAAATACATGACTACATTTGAAGCATGCCTAATGCAGCAGCCATCCTGTGTTCATTTATCGATTATGTTTTTGGGAGGCTATTTCCAAGATATAGCTAAAAAAACCCACAAAAATAAAGCTGATCTGCATGCAGAATACTAATAATAATATGGAAATTCAGTGTAGATCTATTGACTTATTACAGGTTTCTGCTTTCTGAACATGGACCCAGATGAGGCTACTACAGCACAGAGTAAAAATCAGCAGTGAGTTAGTCCAGGCCTCCTTTGATGTACCTTCCCTCCAACAGCCTTCAAAACATCACAGGTAAAGTCAGGGAAATGATAGTCAAGTGTTTTTATATTCTTGGAGAAAAAATAAAATCCCTCTGTGTTACTGCCATGGGAAATCAGAACATCCCTTACCACTCTGCAACTTCTCCCTTAGATACATTTCCTTTGTCTAAACTTAAGATGGGGGAAAAATGAAAGAAATCCTTGCCTATTGAAAGATTAATTCACAATAGCAGTACCTTATAGTCGCCTGTCTTTCCATCCTGTCCCCTACCAATTAAATGAAGGCAGACTGGTAACTTTGTTTGAAATGTCTTCTCAAACAGATAATTTAATTTGAATCAGTTTTCTGCAATCAAAAAGATGAAAAGCAAACAAGATCGTTTTAAGTCTATCACCCTATGGAAAAAGCTGATTTAAGAGGACTGACTTTCAGAGGGTAAGCTCAGTACTACTTGAAAACTAGGAAGACCAACTTGAAAACTGAGGAGTGAAGAGAGGCATCTAAAGACTAGCAGCCACTGGAAAAGTTGATGGGAATGCGTTCAGATATCTGTTGATGGCACTGAAAGTGCACAGGTACATAGCAACGTTGCATGATATTTTCCATCCTAAATCGCTTTGCCAAATTAACTGTTAGACTGCAGTTTTTCTGCTAGCTCTCCCTTTCAAGCAAAATATTTGTCCCACTTTAAGGCTTCAACCGAAATGATTCAGTCATTTCCAAGAAGAAGCTGAAGAACATTATTCTTTTTTCTGTTGAAAAGCTCATAACTTCTAAGTTACAGAACAGGATCTTGTCCTTGGGCAGCAGACAGTCCTCCTTCAGAAGGGTATGGACCAGGACATGCAGGATGAGAGAGGCAGCTGAAGTAACACAATCAGCCAGGAGGACCAACAGCCCTCCAAAGGATTTAAAGCAAGTACGCAGTCACTTGAATACCTAGAAATAATCACTTTGCAGTGATATTTTAGTTGGCATGTCAGGATATCAGAATCAGGTTCTAGCTTTAGATGGACTTCATCCCATCTGTGTAATTCTTATACAGCTTCATCAAGTTATTTAAGCAGGCATGGTAAGAAAGAGTAAGAAGGGAACTATGGGGAGAAGTCTGAATTAGATGCAAACTGTTTAATTAACTATCTCAATATAAGTGTAAACTCTATTTTATTTAAAAAAAAAAACCCTGCAAACAAAAACACACACACACAGAGTGCATCATTCCTTGCTCCAAAGAAACATCTTCCAAAAGAAGAGGCCAAACTGGGACTAAAAGACAGAATGTATATTAAAACCTTAAGTTTTCTAACTGA
The DNA here is from genome assembly GCA_008711295.1 of Anarhynchus alexandrinus. NCBI lineage: Eukaryota > Metazoa > Chordata > Aves > Charadriiformes > Charadriidae > Anarhynchus > Anarhynchus alexandrinus. The sequence goes on from VUYV01000004.1 coordinate 6,264,900, forward strand.
ATAGTTGGCAGAACTAGCATGCCCAGGGGAATCAATCCTTCATCAGACATGCAGGCATCCACCCATCATGCACGCATAGTATGCTGTTTTGGAGATGCATCACAACATACACCATGGCAGAAGCAGCCCAACAGAAAAGTATTTCTAGGGGAACCAAGAAAAGAAACTTTTTTAATGCCAAGGGGATATTACACTCAAAATAGCTTTTCCTCATTTCCAAAGCAGTTAAAGCAAGAAAAATAAATAACGCATCTCTGAAAGATGCAAATAAAAGCATAAAGCGTATTCATCACAAAAAAGCAGGATCCAATGTATCACTCCACTAAACAGGACTCTCTTGTGTTCAGAAGGGGACAATGTAACTGCCAAATTGCTAGACACCTCTTTCCCTGTTGACCGGACCCCAAATCTGCTTACTTTTCTGGATCAAGTAAATTCAGACTAAGAATACAGAACTTCTTAGTGGGCAAGAAGATAGAAATGTTGGTCAGCCTCTTTGTAAAAGATACCAAATGTGTCACAATAAAGACAGTGACCCACTAAATGCACTTAGTTTCCATACAGAAAAATTGTTGCCTCAACCCATAAAAGCCACTCCAGCTCAACAGATGGGATTAGATTTTGAATTGCATCTCATAACCCCAAATCCCTTTTCTCTAATCTGGCATTTCAGAAGGTGGTGAACAAGCAGTGGATCACCCTATGTGTGTGTATTGGGCAAAAAGCCTTATCCACCTGAACAGACTGATCTGGAGGTCACCTGTCAAGAGAGAGACTGAGAACAGAAAAAAAAAAAAAACCAGCATAAGAGCCAAACAAGAGGAAGCCAGATAGCCTGGGAAGACCCAGAGTGACTGTAAAAACCACTCAGAAGTTACATAGGAAGTGAGGGATGTACAGTGTAAAGGGGTTAGTGCTTAGTCCAGACCCGAATCTCTCCTTGACATGGAGAGTGGCTATAAGTAGTTGCTTATGACACTTTAAAAACCCTGTATTTCTCCATTTCCTTCTGCTGTCAAGTGCCTCTGAAAGGGTAAACCATGCACTGGGGTTATGCTAAAAGTCAAGGGTCATGGCATCGGCCTGCAACAGCAGCTATGCAGTTTGGATTCAGCACAAGTCCTGGGGCCAGATATACTACAAAGGATAGAGTCTGAAGGAAATGATAGGTGAAGAAAATGTGAATCTGGCAACCACCTTCTTCAGGAGCACTCTACGGCCCAAAATTCACAAACCCCCAACATCCACCAAGGGAAGAATTAAAAAAACCCACCTAGATAGTAAATGGAGAGACAATAGCTGCTCAGAAGTGCATTTCTATTTTACCAGATATGAATTATAAATCAAACACAGCAGGCTAGAGAAGGAATCATTAATTTTTCAGTTCTTGAACCACAGATATCATGTTTAGCTCTATCCCTCTAGCCTTTGTAATACAATGCAAGAAAAATTCCTTGGCAAAAGTAATTAGCCATTGTGGAATGACATACAAATGAAACTTTAAAGACTACAATGTTACTATTAAACTTTTAAAGACAGACAATGAAGCTTTAGTACGTGTATTTCCATATTCATACATTCATGCAGATTTAAGTGTTAAAGAAACAAAACAGTCTTGCTGCATGACATTCCCTTGCATTTGAGGATGGCCCAAACTGACATTAGATAGAGAAGAAACTCTCGAATAAGCCATATTCAGAAGCCCTCTCTGAAAGAATGATCCCCATTAAGTCCTAGGCTGACAAGGCATAAGCCTGGAGTTGGCACGTATGTGCAAAACCTCCTAAACACCAATACTCCAGTTGTACAGTGCCTCTCAGCCTCAGTTTCCCTCTTTGAGGAACAGGGATGACAGCACCGATTAACTAATTCACACATTATGCTGCTTGACACCAGAAGGGACAGAGACATCAACACACAGAGTGGCACCGTTTTGCCCCAGCTAACTAGCAGCGTAAGAAACAACCACAGATAAAAACTTGCACTTAATGCAGAAGAAGGATTAAGTGACTTGCCAGAGAAACTACAGAAGGCTTTTTGCAGGATTAAGACCTGAGCCCAGGCACTAGGCAGCCCTAATAATAGTCCTAACCACAAAATCATTTCTAAATACATATACACACCTGAGCACTTTCCCAGGTCTGTGTCTTTTACAGCCTTGCCCTCTGACTGAGGAATGGTGTCTCCTGGGCAACTCCCAAGTGGGAATCATACTAGTCTTACATAAGTCAGGAAGGGTCCCACAAAGGCTTATGACCACACTCAAAGCTTCTACTAGAAAGGGCCCAAATGTGAAAGAAAAAATCACTATGCTACGTTCTACCTAGTCTTCTTCAGCTCAAGCGTTACAGCAGGAAACCAGATTGTTCCCAACCTGTTGAAAATATTGTTTATCATCATCATCAGGGCCAAATTCAATGTCACGTGTAAGACCTTGTATCTTACTATCATTGCAATCTATATGTCAAATGCCATTTTCTGAAAATACACAAAGATGACACGACCAGAACCATTCCATTTCAAGGAACCAAACCTTCCACTATTATAAACAAAACTGTGTCCGCCTGTCTGCCTCCACTATCCCCCAGCTTCTTGAGAGCATTGCTCATATAGACAGGCTTTTATTTCAAAATTTAACTTTCAGAATAAATATATTATGTAAGATGAGTGTACATTCTCAGCAGAGCTCTGCTGAGAAGAGCTGAAGTGGTCCTGGTGGTTTATTTTTTGATACAGTTCTGTGTCTGGATGTGGCCTAAAAGTTTTGTTCTGCAACTGGGGGGGAATCACATCAATTTTATGGCCACACCCAGCAAGTCCTGTTATTTTAATCATGCATTGTCTTTGCACTTTGAAATTTCTAGGCAAATATTAATCCCCTTTGCTGCTGCAGATGCTACAACTTCCGTACGTGAATTCGAAGTTACCTCATCAGATTCAGTGGTTTCATATCTCCTTCTGTCTGACTATGTATCAGGAAGCAGCCATTTTATATACCTCTTTCCTACAGAATTATCAAAACTTGGTCATTTGAAAAAAAAAAAATCCAGTGCCTGCTGATTCTTTTATTGTTTTTGCTACACAGACTTGTTAGTCATTTACACAAAATGTATTATGTGCAAAGCCAGCCTACTTGTGCACTGATCCAAGTTAAAAACTATAGACAGAGGCTGTCGCTTCATACAGTGTTATTTTTAAATGCACATAGCATGAAATCTCTTTAAAACGCATAGTATGAAAGCATTACTACACAAGCTTGTACTTGGTTCTTTGCAGAGTAATTACCATCCAGTGTAAATACAGTTAAAGAATATGAGAAGTAATGACCCTGTGCATTAGGACACTAAATTATAACTGTATTATATAACTGATATATAACTATATCACATTAAAAGAGGGTTAGCATGCATGTCCTGTTCACTGTTATGGCTCTACTTGCAGCAGTTTTCACCAGCTTCTGCCACTTCTCAAACAGCTTTTAACCTGGTTCAAGGCCAGCTGCAGAAGTTGTAACTGAAGGTGGGCAAGAAACAGAATTGATGTGGAGGTAGGGACCAGAACAACATTTCTCATCCAATAAATTTGTGAGAATGGGGAATTCCAGTTGTCAACTAGACAGCAGTTAAGAAAGGAGATAAGATTCTTTAACTAGAAATGCACATATACAGGAAAGAGTTCATGCCTTTGGGGTCTTGCTAACAATTTTTAACCAAGGCAACATCAGGGCTACCTGCTACGTAATACCCAAAGAAAATGAGTCCTGCCAGGCCAAATCCCAATTCCATCCTAGAGACCTTCATGAGCCACAGACATAAAGCATATGGACAGAGCTAATGTCTGTACAACCCCTGAAAATTAACCTAGATTGCCAACTCAAATCACAACCTTCAATCTACATTCAAGGAGTGACCCGTTAGAAAAGTAATTTGCTTCCATGTGGCCAGGTGATAAGGCAAGGGTTGCAGCAAGGTCTTCAGAGAGAAAGGATAGATGTGAGACTTACGCCCCATACAAGGGAGAAATGAGAAGGTAATTTAAAAAAAAAAAAAGAACCTAGAGGTACTGGTCAAAGTCACAGGTTTGTCTACATGAAGATGATCATACGGACATCCCCAAGCCCCTGTTCCACCATTGTGCCTTGGGATGTTGGAGGAGAAGCCAAGTTAGCTTGGTTCCAAGGGGAGGTCTCTGGGCAGCAGTTCCCAAGTCTAATGCCAGACACAAACCCCACAGAGAGAGAGCATGCCCACCTACACAACTAATGGCTCCTGCCGCTTGGAGCCAAGAAACTACGTAATCAAATGTAGTTTGGGTTTTTGGTAAAACATGGGAGGTGGTTCAGCAAGCTGCTGACAGCAGACAAGGGTTAACCACTGGTGCTCAGCGTTATTAGATCATAACACATCTGGAGAGTCTTATTGCTAGGGCAAACATTAATCTTCAGAGAAAGCTAAACATGCAAAATGAGATCTCACTCATGAGAAAAAAATTGAAAGGGAGGTTATACACAATGAAAATAATCCCCAAATAACTTTTGAAACTGAACTGGCTGAAAAGGGGGAGAGGAAGTGTTTTTCCGTAAGAAAATGCCTGCCTCTCCCAGCCAACTGGGATCAGAGTAGGCAGAAAAGTTTTAACTTGAACCTCTCAATTTTGAAGCATTTCTGTGATTAACCCAAGTTTAAATTAAAATGATGTTTGTTTATAGAAATGTCCAAGCTTTCCTTATTCCCAGCACTGTACTTAAAACTGTGTTGATATAGATATTACATTGGATTATTTCCCTGAAGACATAAAAGAGAGCTAATGTAAATGCCAATTTAGTTTTAAGAATCCTGGGAGAGTAAGACTTTGTCTGACTTTATTTATGAAAGCCCTTATATATTTAAGCAGTTTCAAGTTTGCTTTGTTAGGCTCCAACTTAAAAAGTAATTTGTTCATTTAAGAATATTCTGTGATTAGTCTGAGTGCATACAGGGGTTTTCTGTAGAGTAGTAATTTCAAAGTGGCACATACAAACCTTATTTCCATGGGAATTACTGTGTAGTCAGCCTCTATGAACGCCTCCCTTCATCAAAAAATAATTACATCATTTTATATGTAGCTTGACAAAAATCTGTATTTCACATATTGCCATCTTCATATTGCCTGCCTTACTCCATAGAGCTTGCTGTCCTCTTGCACAAAGGTAGTATTTCCTAATTACGTGACTTCACATGATATTAAAGTACATAACAAAATGGTGCACATTTACACTGGAAACAGCTGCTTTGGTGTTTAGATCTAAAATTCAAGAGGTCTTTTTTCTGCACCTGGCTCCACTGTCCTTTGTTACTGGATGATCTCAACACACAGCAGTAGAGTACAGATATTTCATAAGGATTTCACATTTGAAGACCACAAATTCTGCGTTTACACTTTCACAAACAGAAAACCATGGTAACCACTGCAATATCTAAGTATGGGTTACTGTACAGTTTATTCCATAATATCCATCCTGAGAAAAACAAAGAGTCAAGTACCCACTAATGTCTGCATAATAGGTTTAGAGCTCAGAATTTTAGGCACTTTGGACAGCTTTGAAGCTAGTCTCGCTAAATTGCATTAGTAATTGCAGAACAACAATCAGTGACTAATTAAATCCTCTTTCTGGATACAGATTACTGGCTGAAGATTTATGTAGTATACGCGATGCTGTGGTATACTCATTTGAATTAATTATTGCAATCACGAAGCAAGAATCCCCAAACCCGCCTCTCCTACAGTAAAATAGGATCTAGGCTAACTATGGTTTCCAGTCTATAGTGTTCTTTGCAAAAGAATAATACAGAATTTCCATTAAAAACTGCGGCATTACTGTTTCAACCTCCATGCTTCTTCCTTTCAATTTCATTAGCAGCTCCCACTGACAAATGATCAACTAATAGTAGCTCTGTAACAATGCAGCCAAATTGAACATTACTCTTGAATTAGTGAGAAAAGTCTTCTATCTGCTGGCTCAAGCCAAAGGACAGTTAATCAGTGTTCCACTGGTAACACACATGTAGCACTGATTCAGCTTTTAAGATACTTCACTCCAGTATGCATCTATTTCGTGCTCTACAGTGGCTTATACCAATTTATTACTGTATTCCAGACATCTTCCAATACAAGCTAAAGAAAACTCATGGTTTCCCCTTGTAGGCCTTGAAAAGTTTCCTTGTAGCTGATACACTATGTAAAGTAAGAACAGAAAGCCTGCTCCAGGTCATCTTTCACAGGTCACACAGATCCCCGCACCACAGGGTCCTACAGCTGATTTCAGCTAAGAAGCACCTAGTAACAGAGTAATTTGTTTATACAAAAATAGCAACTGTCCCAGGTTATGAACCTCAAAAATCAGACCTCCAAGGTCACCACATGTATCTGTCTCTCAATTTAAGTTTTATTTGCGTTTTGAACGGTCGCATCCCTTAGTTTACATTACTAGCAAACCAATTGAGCTCCCATGTTGTTTGAACAATTTTGTAGAGATTGTTTCTATTTATAAAAGGATACACGTGTGCCAGACTTGAACAAACGTGGACAGTATTTAAATTAGCATCTTGAAAAGGACCTTAAACAAAAATAGAAAAATTGCTTGTATATCCATGTACAACGGCTGAGAGGCCCACCCTGATCTAATTGAGACACTCTCTCATTCCTATTTCCATACATCCTTAATCTCTGCTCATACGGAAAAGTAGAAAGGAGGTTGCCATTGGCATAAATCACACGCTGACTACAGCTGTGGATGGCCCATGTACAGGAATAACTTTCATTGCAGTAGCTCTTCTGCCTTTAAAACTAGATCTACAGCAAGCGTTGAAATACCACTGCGATGGCTGCATGCAGATAGCTGTGCATCCCACAGCTGAAGATGTCTAGCTATTTACCGCCATCAACAAAGATGATTCTCCTTTTTCCTCTCCCAGACTACAGGAAGAAAAAATATTCCTGTTGATAATAAACACTGGGGTTTTTTTCTGAAGGAATGAATTTTTATAGCTTTCAGAAGTTTCCTGTATTGCCAACTTTGCTGGTCCCCTTAGAAGCAGAGTTGATAGAATAAACTGAGCTCTCTTTCAGCGTAAGAAAAAAAAAACAACACACCACAAAAAAACCCAACACACAACTTTTCACACTTCAGTTAAATGGATTTTCCTGTTGAGATTGCCTGTCTCTTTATCTTGCATGACAAGTTTGTCTAGATTCTCCTTACAAAAATTATATACCAAGATGAAATTGTCACAGCTTGAAAGGACATTTCTTTGTCATAACAAGAATAAATATTTTTTAGAAGCTGACAGACATGACAACTGAGATGACTCAGGTCAATCTGGCAAGCCTTACCTTTGCTGGATCGCAAATAGAATGGACAGGCAAAATCTGCCATTAAAGATGCATTTAAGATGGAAAATGTTAAGATAGCTGAGGAAGCTGAACTGCATTACTTGAAATCAGTGTTTGTTTGTGAAGTCAGTTTTGAAATTCACCTGATTAAACTGATGCACACTTTTTTGCACGCTCTTTTTCCTCTATATGGTGTCATCTGCATGACTGTCAGTGAACGTATGCTTTGCAAAGCTGCTCCCTATCAGTTCCAGCAATTTCTTAATTTGGCATATGGGAAGAAAAAAAATTTAAAAAAATAATCAGAAATACTTTAATAGTGAAGCAGTGAAGTATGGTTTGGAAAGAAAGTTCAAGAAGGGGGAATTTGTTCTTTTTCACAATTAGCATTACCGATCTCAAAAAAACCCTAGAATGGCTAGAAACAGACGAGGAAGATGAGCTTTGTGTTGCAGAGGTTTCAGAATTACAAGGATCTCTGGTATGACCAGTTAGTCGGAGGGGGAAGCGGATAAGCAGAGTGGTAGTGTTTCCATGCGCTTTCATACACACCACAGTAAACCTTGAAGTTCTGGCATCATACGTCACAAGCAACTACCACCAGAGCTACACCTGAATCCACAAGCAGCAAGTTATTAAGCTGAGGCCAAACCATGAGAGGCATGTAAGATCATACTTCACGGCAGAATTTATGCTGTCCAGCATCTCAGGATAAAACAATCTGAGCTACCATTTTATCTTTATTTCCTGTTTTGTGCATCTACTTATCAGCATCCAGTTCTATTTCCTCTAGGCTGATATAAAATCCACCTGTGTTACAGATGAAGCTCCTTAACATCTGTAATACACATCTTAAATCACATTTTATCATGTTCTAACTGAAATCAGAACACTGAACTGGCAGAAGTGAACATCTGAACATCTGGAACTGGAGTTAACTAAAGTCCTTAAAATACTTCAGGTAAGAAAACCATCTTTGGATAGGAGTCAAATTCACTAAAGCAAAGATGATCTTCTATTAGCTTGAACTTTGCTAGTGACTAAAACAAACCCAAGTCAAAAAAGCAGATGAGAGTTTCCCCTCTTTTGATCTACGAACAAAAGGATAAGAGGATAAGATCTAACAGACAGTTCAAGAACTTTAGGTACACATATTTATACTTCCATTAACTAACATCCAGAATGGTTACTACGATTTTAAACTTTAAAATATTTATTTTAGAACTCTTCCAGTGTAGGATCATATAACTGAGGGGGGGTGGTGTGCTTATGATTTAAGATGTGCATTTATTATAATATAAGTGTGTCTGAATTAACATACAGCTAACCTGTGTGTTTAAACCACTGCAGAAATGCTGATTCTTTCTAGTTCATGCAATACAGCAACCATGATATACAAATGTTGGGGGAATACCAAAATTTTTTTAAAACATTCATGAAAGAAGCCGAGCTTTCCTTCTTGCTAAGGTAAATCCACCAGCCCTGCTATTGAGCCATTCTTCCCTGATACTCCTTCTACCATCTGAATAGAAATGGTATAGGCTATTTCTCTATTTTCTTTCCATCCCTACTGTGACTTCAACTTCCAACTGCTCTTTTACACCATTTTATCACTCCTCGGTTGTTTCCTGAGGGTTATTGATATTAAATTCCCCTGTGTCACAGACCGCATTAGAGTGCCAATTGCATATGTCTGTGGTGCATACCTATGATTACCTCCCATTATGACTTCTAAGAACAAAGTTGAAGTCTCATTTTCAGTATATGCTGAATGAGTTTTCACCTTATTTGTGCTTTCACTTCACCCAGAAAATTACCCATTTTATTATCCCATTTAAGGGAACAATATACAGCAGCATTACTACCATTATATCAAAGAAGTAGTGGCACCTGGATCTTTGCTATGAATTACATGTTTCTGCTGTACTTCAAAGATGCTCAAGTGGCTGCACGCTACAGAAAACACAATCTTGAAATGGGTATTTTATCAGAAATTTCTAGTCTACAATATTCAGTTAGAGAGCTTTTTTTCTCCTCACTAAAATAAGCCACAGTTTTTCCTAAAAACCTTATGCTTTTAGCTTGCTGTGCAATCTACAGATGCAGGCACGGCAACTGCTAAACTAACTCAGAGGTTCTTAGCACTAAAAACTACAGTAAGTAGCACAATTTAAACAGGTGAAGGGAACTATTAGCTCCAGAATCAGGTGACGTTGTGCTTTACAGCACTATGCTTACTGACAATTAAGCTGCATTCTCGACTAATACTGAAGCTACGCAACCTAAAATAAGGTGGGAAGTTCTCAAAACTCAGTTTCTTGAAAGAACACACTAAGGTTTCATCCTAGCAGTCGGCAGTCCAAGGCATAGAGTCCAGCTTTCACTGAAACAGGTTAAATTTTTATCTCTAACAAAAAGCCTTATGAGAAATATGAAGAAAAAAGGTTTTGGTAGAAACAAGCTCAGGTCTGCTACAACCGAATTGCTCTGCATTCTTGCAATGTTAAGAAGAATTGGTTCTTCCTTCATTATGCCATTTGATTTGTTCATATAAGTAAATTAACCTAATCATTATGTAGAACATTATTGATACGTTCCTTCGTAATAAGTAGAGTTAATGCTTGTTTACTCTCCTACTGTGACAAATTAGACCACCTACTCACACACTTATATTTATTATTAAAGGAACACACATGGAGAGCTAAAAGCCTCCGATAATACAACTGCAATATTTAGTTGCTTTTCCAGGCAATAATCTTGATAGCTAAATAATTTAGTTCCCCCTCATAAAACCAGAAGGTATATAACAGCGATACAGTGAATCCTAAATAGTTAGCTAAGGAAAAAGAATAAAGGAGAATCTATAACGGAATTTTGCCCATTTTAAAGTACTACTGATTAACAACACCATGAACTAATAGAGAATGTTTGAAATACACAGTATCCGCTATGTGCTGCTCTTTAGCAAAGGTGTTTGGACAAAAGCTAAAAATAAAGACTGTATTGCTAAAAAGCTAACCCTGGCCTTCAAGTTCAAAGAGCTTTTCATCTCACAGAAGACACTCATAACACGTGGCTTGAGCCCACAAACACGTCTAGGGAGAAAGCTGAGTCAGAGCCTCTGGTTTTTATCTGTGTTACTCCAAAATGTTTGCAGTGCCCTAAAAGGATTTTTTTTTTCTATTCAGTAACTGGTTAAAAAAAAATTATTATTCAGTTTTTCCACATACATTAACTTCCACTATTCACTGCACTGAAGTTTCTCAAGTCCCTGATATCCCAGCTGAGCTGATCTGCACCCAAAATTGATACCTGAGTCCCATCCATCATCAGTTTCATGTATTTATGCACAGGTTAGTTCATTAACAGACATAGCGGCCTTAGAGCTTAATGACACAAATAAGGCATTAATAAACAAGACATGTAAATCTTCATCTTCTTGTGCTATGACAAGCAAGCATGGATTGTATCAATAACACTACTTAAAGCAATGTTAGGCCAGTGCCTCAACTGCTGCCTATCAGAGATCTACCTAATATCAAAAGAGTTGTGCAAATCAACACCTCTGAAAATTCATGCCTATCTCAGCCTTGAACAACACATCACAAAAAAAAAGATCTTCACGACACAAAACACTCCCTATAGAAAAGGATAAAAAAATGGAGATGCTCAGGAAAGGGGGAAAACACCACCACAGCTCAAAAGACACTCATCTCAAGTATAATACTTGCTTTGACTCCAAGACAAAGATCTTACTAAAACTGCTCAGGATAAAAAACAACAGCAATTCCATACAAATTTATCTGAGTATTTTTGAATGGACAGGACTTCAGATACTGCCTGACAACAGTTGCTCAATTATGTGTTACTTTTATTACACACAAGACTTGGCAGCAGCAGAGAACGTATGTCTGGGACAGTCCTCAAAAAATTTACTAACACTTCAAGATGCACAGGCCAAGTTACAATATGGAGAGCTCCTAAAAATACTTCATTTTGCATGTAATTATTCACTGATAACAGAGGGAGCAGAGTTAAGTTTGAGATTTGGTAATAGACTAAAGCCAAGTGCTTCTTCCATAAAGTAACAAATGTTAAAACGGTTAATGTCCTGCTGCCAAAAGGATGTTTCAACAACAACCGCGTTACCAGGAAAGTCTTACATCACTAAGCAATTTACAGCTCTACATTGGAAGCATCACGTGAAAAATACATACAGCTTCCAAAACAACCTTAGCACACATCCATTTCTCAAGATGCAGGAAAAATAAATGCCGGCATTAAGACCCCTTTTTTGACTATGAAACCATTTAAAAAAAAAATCACAACACCAGTGTCAACCAAGTTCATCGCAGAAGCCAACTTCTGTCTTGTGTTTGCCTGCGAGCACCAAACTATAATTAGATGCCCAAATGATGAATGATAGGCTTATGCTTGTACCGATTCTATCCTGAAAGGATTTACCAGTACTTCATATCAAATGCATTAAAAACAAGCAACAAGAAGTCAAGTCACATTAAGCCAAGCGCATAACACAGTGTCAAGACCTGTTCCGATTTAAGAAACTGTTAGACAAAACAACATTTGCATTTTATTCTGAAATCCTACTTTAAGATTATCATTCCAGTAATGAGCATTTTGAAACATTGAGAATCATATTGCAGTCAAACCAAGAAGGATAAAGACACAGACACATACTCCCACTGTTACACAGCCTTCTGCTTCAACAGCTTCAGAGATCATTTAAAAATTAGCAATGGCGAAACAAGGAAAACAGTTTCAAAATAAGTGAAACAATAAATTTTAAGATCCAACAGCGACCTTTCCACCTTCCCAAAAAGCAGCTTTGTCAAAGCTAATTTCAGAGCAGTTTTGTAGCATCTCTCCCGAAATACCAACACCACCTCTGCAGGGAAGCTGCCGTTACCCCAGCATAGAAGGGCTGGCAATCCACATCACCCAAGTTTATATAAAGGGAGAGGAAAGAGAAAGCTAAAGCACTACACTGCTCACATATTAATATAACTACAGGAGATCTGCAAGCTGACCACCAGAGCTCAATTTTTCATTTAAGAGAGAAGGGAATGAGAGAAGAGGAAAGAGGGAGGGGAGGAAAAAAGTTTCCCCCTCCCTCCTTCAAGCAAATCTAAATTTGTTCATTAGATCCTCAGGCTTTTAGGGACAGTTACATAAAAATATGAAGAATCCGTAACGCTTAGAATAGGATTCCTTCCAGTTCCGAAGGCTCTGCCGGATAAACCCCACAGCACAGGCGAGAGCGGCGGCAGAGGCCAGCGCTCCCTCCCGAGCCAGACGCCGGGCAGGCGAACCGCCGGCGGGGGCCGGTCACGGTCCCTCCCGGGCACCAGCCCCGCCGGCACGGAGGGGAGAGGGGCTGCGGGTCACCGGCATCTCCGACGGGCACCGCCGGCAGCTGCGGGAGTCTGACAGGGTCTGCGTGCCGCGAAATGGTGGCTCTGACTTTGAGACACATCGTACGATGCGGAGCGGTAACGAGCCTCCGCAAAGCCACGCCGAGAGGGGATAGCGGGAGGCGGGCCGGCAGCGGGACCGGCGGCGGCAGGGCCTGCAGGAGCTGTCAAGCCCCGCCGCCTCCCCCCCCACACCCCGGGCCGNCGCCGGAGCGGTACTTACGTGAAAACAAAAAATAAAGTAGTCGAACCCACTAATAAGGCAGCTGCTGTGGAGACAGGGATGTATTTAGTAGGTTTAAACCTCTTTCCAGTGCTGCTGGGCATCCTGTAGCTCACACATCACTGGGTAAATCCGACCCGAGAGGAGGGAGCCGGGAGGACGCGGGGAGAGCGGGCGCGGGGCGGCGGGGCGAGCAGCTGACCTCCCGCACAGGAAATCCCACCCACCCCCGCCCCCCCGCCCCGCTGATGTCAACCAGCCCTTAAGGTAGCGCGGCGGCTCCGCGGGGAGCGCGGCGGCGGCTCCGCGGGGACCGGCCCTCGCCGGCAGGGCGGATCCCCCGCCCTCCCTCTTACACGGTACAAAAACCAAACGCAAAGCTATTTATCGATCCCCGCAATAACGGGTCAATAACGCCGGTCTGACGGTTCGCCCCACAGCCCGGTGGCAAAGGAGCGGGGTTCTGCGGCAGCGCTGCAGCAGAGCCCCCCGCCGCACCCGGCAGGGCGCTGCGCGGAGCGGAGGGTGCCCTCGGCAGGAGCGTGGTGCAGGATCGGGGCCTGCAGTAAACTCGGAGCGAGTCAAGTCGGACGCAAATGGCGCGTTGGTAGCTCGGGGAATAAACCCTACGTTATATTCAGCTAAACCCAGACCCACAGCGTTAAGAGAACCGCTGCACTCTGCCAGGTTTAACGGAGATGAATAACTGAGTGCAAACATAATTGAAATGACACTGTACGCTGTTCTTTTTAACTCTACCCATTAGCATCAGGAGGCAGAAATAAGAGGTAATTTAAGGCAACATCAGAAAGTTCACCAAAGAGCGCTGTGTGAATAAATAGCTCCGCTGTTGCCGTTCGGGGGACACCACCCAGCAGCTCTGCTCGGGCAGAAGCGGCCCCCAGCCGGGAGGAAGGGTTCAAGGCCACTGGGAAGTTTAGAAATCAAGACCAGGAGCTGCAGCTTGCTCCCTCCCTCCCGCTTTCTTCCTCAGCTAATCCCCATTTGCAGCTGCCAACATGCAGATAAAGTAACCACTGCATAAGACAACAAAAGCCACATTTGCAGCTTCTGTTGGGTGTTTTTAAAAGTAAGCTTGCCCTGGAAGGTATATACTCCGGTACTGAAAAGATATTTTAATTTCCCATTTTAAGAGACTAGATGTGCTCCACAGTCCTTGAGGTATTACGAACAGAACAAGTAAAACCCATCAAAAAAGCAAGTAAGGTTCCTCAACTCTGCAGTTTGCAAAAAAAAACTGTGAGCATCAGCTTTAATATAAGCAAATCCAGCAAGTTCCAGCCTGAAGGCATATGGTTATGTGAAATCTCAGCTTTTGCTAACAACTGCCCCCCTCCAAAAAAAAAAAAAAGTATTCTCTAGCCCTCTGAGAACAACTTTAAAAACCTCAAGTTTTATCCAAAAGGGACTAAAGCCAGAAGGCAACTTAAAATGAATTCCAGACTTAGTTTTTTGAGGAAAGGGAGGGACAACATCTACTGAAGTTATTTTTGAATGCTCCAGGCACACTGAATGTTTCCTATGCTTTCCTGCTCCTTGTCATGCCAGCTTATTGAAATAAATGATTCTTAAAAACCTTGTAACTAATCAAAAGGTCAACAACTTTACACAGAACCAAACTCCGCATACTAATCTGAAAGCCTTCAGTCACATCTACACTAGCATATTAAGCTGGATCAAAAGTGTATTTTGGAAGCAATTCTCTGCATCACCATCACTTACCACGGTTTGATGCATATTGCTGAGTGGCCTCAAAGTAGGTAACTGGATTCCTTTACAACAAAACTAAGCCAGAAGATACATTTCAGGAGCACACCTAATACACTCAGGTCATGAGGTAGTTTAGCACCACTTGCATGACATAAGCAGAGACTTTATCACCTCCATCAGTTCAAGCCCTTTCCTTCTCCCCACTCAAGCTACATTCTTGGTGAAGAATTTCTGTTGCAAACAGAATCCTGATTATTTTTCCAATTATATTTTTATTTTAAACTGGAAAATGTTATCATAAGAAGCATCATAGACTATTTCTGGAGCTCGGTCAGCATCCTGCAATGGACATTACTCAAATGCATTTCTTAGGGCTTGAAAAGTAGTAAAATTGTTACCTACCTAGTGACAGACCTGCATTTTTAGCATGGACATGGAAGTTTCCTTTCTAGGTGAGCAACAGAAGCATCCTGTCAAGTTTCTAGCAGGAGTTAGGGAGCAATAAGCACAAGTTCATTTTAAGATACATATTTGCAGGTTGGTGATTTACTTAAATTTCATTCTTTTTAAGGACAAAGCCTTTCTGGGACAGTAACATTCCTTGATGTGAATATGGGAGTTAGTCTTGAGGAGACTACTCCTACTCTGTTCTCTGCACCTCATTGCTTTCAATTGTATTTTCCTATAAAGATTCTCTCCTCTCTAGAAAGTCTGGTTCTCAAAGGCAGCTTTGAAGGTGGGAAGGATTCAGTGCTCCTGCTCCTTCCACCCTTTGGAATGGCTTTCCCTTTATCACTGACGCGCTAATGCTTCTCCACAGTCTCACTGGAACACCCCCATTTAGAGGACCAATCTTTCAAGCCACTCCTGTTCTGAAGGAAGGTACTCAGCAGCAAGCAACTTTGCATATTTTTTTTTTTAATCTCCCAGACACGCAACGCTTAGAAGAGAAGGACACTAAAGACAACAGCAGGAGTACATGGTATCAGGGCACAAAGAATTGTAGCTTTCATAGCAGCAAAAAAAAGATACATCTCCAAACCTCAACTGATCTTAAAGATCACTGTGCAAGCCCGGTCTGCACTGCACAGTCACCCTTCAGATCAAGACACTTTTGTTGTGCGACAGTGCAGTCACGCAGAACCAGCATTTCCAAAAGAGGGCTAAGACATTCCATGATACAAGGTTAGTGTTATGCAGAATTGTGTTTTGAGATACTTTTTTTTTTTCCTGCAGCACATTGTAGATTACCCATCAGAAAGCATAAATTTCTGTAATTTGGTGTCCAATAGTTCCCACAGTTCACCTCATTTCTTTCCCACTAACATTCCAGTTCCTGAAAATGGTCTATTTTCAAGACAGCATAAAGCATTGCTGAGCAACATTCAATCTATTAAAAAAAGCCATGAGATGGCTTTATCATTCAAACAGTAAGGACGTCTGAGGAGGACTGGACTAAAGCAGAACAGGCATGCCTCGGAGTTGCTCTTCTGGAATGCCTTTATTTCAAGGACTGTAGTTTCTGGATTCACACTAGCTGATTAGCCTGCCAGAAGATTTTGGCAGCCCTGAGGTAAACAGCAATGGCAGCACGAGTTAGGAAAAGATGTAATGACTACCCAAAGTACTGATACAGCTACAAAGAACAATGTAAAAATAATCTGGCAGAGTATGGGTAGTAATTGCATGTCTTTTTTCAAGATTTTACTTTGAGGTTTTACCCCAAAAGAGAAAGGGCCAACCACAGAAGCTGTGTTGGAGGCACATGCCATGGTACCATTCTCAAAGCTGGTAAGATGAAAGGAAACTCATGACAGAGCAAGCATCAAGAAATCTTAATTGCCATGCAATTTTCATATCAAATCATGGCACGAAAGTTAGCTGGAAATCTTAGCTACATGGTTAAGAAAATTGTTTTATTTTGCACACTTGGAAGTACTGAAAATCCCTGGAATCTTTCACTGGTCACCGGGCAATTTAGCTCCTAGCTTGTATTAGCTGTTGTCACTAAACAATGACCAGAATAAATAATTCTATTTTTCTTACTGGATATGCTTGCTACAATAAATGCATTTGCCAGCCCATGTAGTACCGGTGACCTGTGAACTGTTCAGGGTCACTGGCAGGACCCTGAAGGATCAGCAATTACATGTTTAGTAAAAGCTCTTTTTCCCTCAAAGTTGCAGTGCTCAGTACAGGGGACACCTGGATCACCACGCACAGCGTGGCGCTGGCAAAAAGTCCAAGCAAGGCTAGACAGTTCTGCGTACAAGCCAGGCCTACTAAGTTACCCATTGGAACTTTAATATGACAACTTTCATTTAGATGTTCAAGTTTATTTGTTACTAGATATATCAAGAAATTATTGCCTAATAGTGACTTTCAGTAGGCTAAACAGATATCCCACATCATTTTCTAGATGATTATTCCAAAAGATACTTTTCACGGAATAGCATTTGCTTAGAACAGAACTCACGTAACACGTATTTTCTAACTGCAGCGATGGGGCACGTCAAGTTGCATGTATTATGAGACTTTGATCACTTTATTTACAGACCAGTTCCTAAACCATCTTATGTTAGAATAAGGTAGGCCTCTGAATAGTTTTGAAGATTCACCAAGCATCCTGTTTAAAACCATTAATAAAGTGTAATTGTCCTCCACTGGGATGGAACATCACACTAAATGATGCTGCTGAAACTCAGAAAACCAACAGTGATTCACGTACCAGCAAACAAATTAAGATATTGAAACTGATAAGCACTATTTATACGGACCAATGTAACTTTAATCATACCTAGTAGAATGGTCTTGAGAAATATCCTCCAAAGAATGCAAAATATTCAGTCATTTTAATGTCCAATCTGTCTTTGTTGATGTTTACATAGCTATTAATTGCTTTTATGGAAAAACAGCATTAGAAAACTATATACTTTTAGCTACTTGAAATGAGGACAGATAGTACAACATGAATAGGCAAGAACTTGTGACACCATTAGCTTCTCTGTTAACTCATAAGTAAATTGCACATCTTGATACAACAGTTAATATCTACAATAGAGTGAATCAGTTGATGTAAGTTTGTAGAGTCAAGACTGATAAACAACAATAACAAAAGCTGGACTTCTCCAGCTTGAAAGTTGAAAGTAAATTTAAGACTATAAAGTTCATTAAATACTTGCAGTAGTCAGACACCTTCCACAAAATAAAAATTTTGCTGTACACAACATCTAATCCAGAATTGTGCTAGCATGTGGTTTGTACTTAAAACATTTGTCATTAAATTGGTTAAAAGCAGAACAGACAAACCGTATTTCACAAACCCCAGCTTCACCATTTATACTTAAAAAAGTATTTCTACAAATGTAATCTATTTAAGAATGTAATATAGGTTGCCTTTTCACTAGGAGACTGTAGCAAACTGGTTACACAAACAAGTCTTTCATATGTGAACAGGTTTTAAGTCAGTGGTTAATGCCTAATGTGATAGAAGTGGACAAAGATATTCCATACTTAAATTTGCATATGGGAAAAATACAGTAGTGGTCATAAATCTGATGCATAGCTGTAGATATGAATAACTATTCAACTCTTAAATATAAGGTTTGGTTTTTGCTCTTGTGCTTGTCACTTTTCACAACTTCAAGAACAATTTCCTTATTATATAATTGCACAAGCTGCTTCCTCGAGAGCACTTTGTTTTCACATGAACTACAATCTGAGAAATGACTTACATGTACAATCCACTCTACAGCTGCTTAGTTCAAACTTTCCCTCATCAAGCAAAATAATTCTGATCTGTTGCAGTTAGTTCTTGTTATCTCCTGACTCTGAAAATGACAAGTTGTCAAAGATTTAGTTAGGGTTAGTGAAAGACTGGTTAATTCCTCTTATTTCCATTTTAAAGAGTAATTCTAGCTAAATCTATTTAGAAAGACCTTTAAAGTAAATCCTAAATAAACCATCATAAAAGCAAAAATTAAAAAGAAATAAAATCCTTTATACACACCTCACTTCACTAAACTAGGGCAAGTTTACACATAGACAACACCTCAGCAATTTAAGAACACTTTGACATTAGTTTGGCTAATCCAAATTAAGACACTAGCTTGCCATAGACACCTTAGAAAATACAGCTTGCTAGAAACAAGCTGGACCAGCCAGAACAGATAGGTGTATTGGGAACAGAAGGGCATAAATGAAGACAGCTACAGAGATTTAACTGGAAAGAGGTTTGGGTTTGTTTTAACTAACCATACCACTGTTTAAGTACTCAGTCTTGAAAGCTGATGGCAATCTGTAGAGGAGATTTAAAAAAAAAAAACCCAACCCACCCAAAAAAACAGGCAGTTCATAATGTTATCTCCCCCACAATCTCCCTTTCTACACAAATAGTTGCAATTCAGTATTAATAAGGTATTAAGTTGAGTTTTCTGAACTCTGAATCAGACAGTCTTGTCTTTAGAGAAAAGTTACTAATAACATTAAACTTTTTCATTAAGTTATTGAAGGGAATGCATGGAGAGATGCAGCAGCATAAGACAGAGCATTTCTGTTGTGGGAAGTCAGAGTTCTGCATGCCTCATCATTAGCCATGAAGCACAGCATCCACCTTCTGGACCTGAGAGACTCTCAAACTGGGAAATCCATACTCCGAACTAGTACAGTTGGCCTGGGCTGCAGGCGCTCCTTCACAGGCAGGGAAGTACTGCCCCGGCTGCAGATGCTTCCCAAACCAAATACCTCCCCACAGAATACTGAGAAAAGAGATGGTATACCTGCAAAACTCACCCCTCCTCTGCACAGCCCTATCACAGTTCTTTCCATGATAAAGGTATATGTACAAATTAATCCCTCATTTTTCAGCTACATCGTTCCAATTTTTAAGTTAAACAAGTTCCAAGACATTTAGTAACACATTTGAAAGAACTATTCAGACTTTGCCCTTTACATACAGGTAGCACGTTTTATCAAAAATAATAAAGATTCACAACATTCTCATGTCTGCACAGTGTTGAGAAGAATTTTAATTTGCTAAGTTTTGGTATCACAGAGAACTTGTGTTTGATACACGCTACCTTATTACACAGGGGAAAAAAATCATCATTTACAGTGTTAAAATACAGCAAATTGGGGTGTTTGCAATTTGTGAATGAGACATTTTGTATCACTAATACAAGCTTATTCCTGGAGAAAAAAACCCAACCTATTAGTGTAGCCTTCAAAATAATTAACACAGGATTTAGAGAGAACTATTTTTAATTAATTTTTATAATCAAAACCACCTTGTCTACTTTTAAAAAACCTTAATTACCTGTTAAGATACTATTTTGATGCTCATCAAAACGTAACTGTTTCTATGTTAAATTCATCGTTCAGATGTCCTCAGACATCCATCCAGTTTTATGCACACAAAACCATTAGTACCGACAAAGGCTGGGTTAAGCCTGGCTATATTGCATCTTTCTGCACTTGAAGCAAGCAGAATTTGTACAAATTGCAGACTTTAGCACCTGTGAATGCTTTACTAATCATATCAGTTTCCATTTTTACACAAAAATGGATTAAAACCTCTTAAAAATCTTCACTTGTTCCTTCTGAAAGATTCAGCCATATTCTCAGTAACGCTGTTACTGAAGTTAGAAGTGCTTTATTCTCTAGTCAGTTGCATTAACAAAATGCCATTCCCCATTATTTTAGTCTACATTTAAACATGCTAGGAGTCACCTTGCCTCACTAGGGGTAAAAGGGAGAGAGTAGCCACTATTCAACTGCAGGTGTTAAGATAGCCTAGAACCCAATTTGTCTCTAGAACCCTAGAGACAAATTAAGTCTCAACACAGCCCTATAATGTGCAAAAATTAAAGATTCAGTGAATTTATGTACTGTATCTGAACAATGACTACAAAAGTTTCTGCATGATCCATTTTTACTACGACGCAGTACCTTCAAAGAGGTTCAGATATTTAAATCACACTGAAATTATTGCCATTTCAGAAACAAGTGTAAGGCAATTGACATATTTTAGTAGTTGCCCACAAATTCAGGAAGGACTGTTTTGTCAAAGGACTATTTCTGCTTTTGAGCCAAGTTATTATTTCAAGATTCTCTGTTGCCTGACAAGACAGGTTCGGTTCTATCATCTCAATAACCCTGTTAACAGTGAGGATGGTGGGAAAGCGCGAATACCTGACCTGGGGTAGGGGGGACAAGACACAACATCAGCTAAAACTCTAGAATACTAAGTATACAGTAAGCTACAAAAACATTTCAAGGACATTCCTTGGTAGTCTAATGTTACATACAGGAAAGTTTATCATTAGAATGACTTTCACAAATAAAGCCTTATTTCACCGAGATCAACTTTAAAAATACTTACTGCTTTTTAATTTGTAGAACAGCACTCCTATGGCTTCTAAAGTGACACTGACTAATCATCCTTTAGTTTAGAAGACTAAGACATTCTTCAGCCAAATGCTATCCAGAGAAATTATTTTACTTAGTGGTCCCTCATAACTTGGCTCTTTGAGATTGCAGACTTGCATTACAGATGGTCATAATCCATGAACTGTAAACATGGATCAGTTAACCTAAACAGGAATGGAAACGTCTTGAAATCATTTAAGCATGCATGAATAAGCAAAGAGGGGAAGAAGAGAAGGTAATAATATTAAGCAGTTATCAATATCTAAGATTAAGACACATGAAGTCATTCAAGTGTTTCCTCCCCTCTTCTGTACAGTGCTTGACACTGAAATCAAACTCACCCATTTTGCTGCCTTCATCACTTTGCCCCTGCAGGCTAAAAATGCATTCCCAGTAAGAGTTCTTTAAATAAAAAGCAAATCCTTTAAATGAAAATTTACATTTATTTTGAAATTTTTAAATGTCATTTCTATCAATTTAGACACACTGTTTGACATTATCAGATCAGAGAATTTACAGTGACTCACGGATCAAGATTTGGCTTTTACATTCAAATGTTAAGTAGTTCAGAATAGCTTTGTCTTGTTATTTCCAAACCAGAAACACTAAAGAGCATTTTATTTTGCCTTTCAACCATCTTTGTTATTTAACAGACTTTTGATATCTGCTCTACTTGAAGGGGAACATGCAGAACACCAAAGGAATTACTTTGAATGAAGTGAGTACCTTAATTACAGTTCCAGATTTAAGACTAGTTCATTGTAGCATCAAAGGCAGTGCTAAGTAGAAAGACCAGATTTTTTTAAAAAATATATTTTCCTCAGGTAGACTGCAAAGCCTGACCTACTTGGAAAGCCTCTTTATGAAGACAGCAGGGTCTTGCTATCCAATGTTAACATCATACAGTCTTAAAGTTTAGCAAGCTTTGTTCAGTTTTCATAATTGTTTTGGAAATAGTATTACAGAATTCCATCCCTACCCTAACACTATCTTTGTATTAGTGGTTAACAACAAAACTCAATTAATCCACCAGACTTACAAACTGTGTTGATTTTATTGCTTACTATAGTTAATTTTCCTACTCTCTAGCACTAACCTGAAACCGGATAAACAGAAAATATTTGCAGGGAAGAGATTTGACCAGAATTTGCCCATGCTGGCAAGGAGAGTGCTCCTCAGGCATGTACAATGTAATTAATTGTTCAAAAGTGAATGTCAGATCACCTCTCTCCAAGAGGGACAGCCTCCCACCACGCATCTTAAAAGTTCAGAAACCCTCCAATTTGTAAAAACAATGCAAGCTCCAAAGCCCTGAAAAAAGGGTATAAATTTCAGAGTACAACTTTTATGATATGCTGACACAGGGAATCTCATAGTAAGGTACTCAGTTAATATTCCTTTGTATACACCTTGGAGTATAAGAGGCTGCTACTGCCTTCAGTCAACAAGTAGCACATTGTGGAAGATCTGGGACCACAGCAACAATTTTCTGCTAGAGTCAAGCATCCGTAATATTAACAANGAGATTTTGTTTTCTAAGTGGAAAATACTTCTCAAGCCTCATGTAATACATTTTCTCCCACCACCTTTATTTTCACTGTCTGATGGGACATCAATAGTGTGCCAGGAATGCTCTATCACCTGATTCCAGAAGTCTGCTGCATTTCAAGAATCACAGGCACATTCCCTGCTCAGGAACACATAGCAAAAAAAGGGTGAATGGTCTGTTATGTTACAGTTTTAGAAGCCATATAAGAAACACGTATGTAATCTTAATCTTCCCTGTTTATAAAGTCTGTTAACCTAGTTAATCCACAGGTATGATGATATGTATCTCAACACCCAATGAAACAAGTGTATTCATAAGCCTTTAAGTATATAGAAAACTCAGTTCTGTCCTCTGATGCTGTTTTCAAGTTTGTTTTATTCACTCTTTTGGATGACTATAAATAAGTGTTTCCACTATGGAAAAGAAAGTTAGCACAGTACATTTTCATGACTGGGGAATGGATTTTCTGAAGACATCTTCAAAAGGGCAAAAGAGCTTAGAAAAAACAACCTGAACGTTGAATTCAGTTCCTTATAAAGTCCCTTGTAAAAATTAAAAAAAAAAAAAAGAAAAAAGGAAAAAGAAAGAAAGAAAAAAGTAAAGGAAAAACTGCAAGGCCCAGGATGATTTATTGCTTTTCTTCAGTTTTTTCCTTGGTCTCTTTCTTCTCAGATTCTTTGCTCTCTTCCTTTACAGAAAGCTCTTCTAGTTTTTCAGCAACTTTATCAGCACTATCATTTTTGTCTGTGCCTGCTAAGAGATTGATCAGGAAAAAAAGTTACATACAGGCAGTAATGGATTTCCCTGTTACAGGGGAGAGTAGAGAAGTGGAGGGTGAGGGGTGTAGGGAGAGGCAGATGGTATTTAGAATAATACAAAAGTAAAGAAATTCTCCACTAAGCACTGGAATGATACATTCCATTTCTTTTCCTTTTGTAATTACCTGAGATGTCAGAATTCAAGAAATACCACTTGCATATTTTAATCACTAAACAACGGCCTAATCATAGTGACTGAGAAACATTTAACATTTGATCAGCTTTACTGCTACTAGTAACAGACCCCATACAGTGTCCACTCAAGTAAATGTCTCAAGTCCCTAGCTTCTTGTCTATTTTAACCAAAAATCAAGTCCACTTCCCCAGTCTGAAGGGGAAGTTCTTCAGACCGAAAGATTCCAATCTAAATATCTTGAAGAGCACTGACTGCAGACCACTAGTAATCTGTGCTTTAGAAAGATAGAATTGTTTATTTTACATGGTGAGATATCTTGTCACACAGGCAGTTCTACGAGGTGGTGCATTAATCTATTAAATAAGAGGCCTGTGAAAAAATGCTACAACTTCATACACGTTAACAACTATAAAAATTAAGTATTCTACTTGCATGATTATATATTTGTGGAATTTAGGAAGAGGAACTGGAAGGAGGAAATATCACTGTGGTTGCAGTGTTCACAGTTCATTTGTGTACTATAAACCAGAAATACTTCTTTAGTAGACTTTCCAAAAACCAATGTCCCAACAGCAATTGTAACAGCCTTCTACAACAAAGAAGGCAATTGTCACTCCTGTGAACTATTACTGTTGCAGACTGAAAAAGTACCTGAACTGAAGACTGCAGTTCAGCACAGAGTGAGTCTGCTAAAACACAATGATACTCCAGAGGGCTATAATCACTCAAACAGCTAGAAAAAGTGGCATGGTACTACACCTAAGACTTTTAACCTTACCTTTCTTTGCTCTCTTGTCTACTTCATTCCTGCATTCTTCAAATTTTGCCTTGAATTTCTGTGCATCTGTTTCAGTAAAGATAAAAATTTTTTTCATTAGTTTTACCTCCTTCCAACATCAAATACTTCCAATCTTGAGGAAAGATACCCAAGAAGTTTTGTGTAAACAAAACTTGTAGGCACTTATAAAGTAATCTAGTTAAAAATCACTCAACATGCTATGCAAAGTTCTTGAATCACATCTTTGTGCAGAAGCAGTTTATTCTCTTTAGCAAGTCTATTAAAGCAACTTATTTTGCAAAATGTTTAAAACATAATGCCAGAAGGAGCTGGTTTGTAGTTATTACAACTCCCAGCTGTCCCTAGCCTACAGGAATAAGACTATGTTGTCAGATACTGCTAATGTGACTGTCCGTGTGGGAAAGACTGAAGATTATCTTTGAACTATTATCCTTGTCAGCTACATTACACTCTAAAAGACTTCCACATCCTTACCATAACTCAGGGTTCTTAGCATCAAGAACAGAAGATAAAGCCCGTTTCATTAGTACGGCATTCAGAGTCAATACCCAAAGGCTTGGACTGAACTGCTCCTTACCACAATAGCTAAGGAAGCACAACCTTCATTATGTTTTGGCCTAAGCCACCACCTGATTTAACAGCCATTCCAAGCAATTGATCAAGTTACAATAATGTTTTACACAAGTAATACAAGCAACGAGACAAAAGTGGATCAGACAAGGTACTTTCTAACACCAGAACTATAAAGAAGGTAACCTGGTACGCCATCTTGGTCTGACTGACCACATGAGGTCACTGTTGCCCCACAGGAATTCAGAAGCCACTATGAAACTAGTCCGGGAAGTATTTGTATTGATTCCTTTTCAAGCATCTCAAAAAGGAAAAATACTTGAAGGGCACACTTATGTCAGTTCACCTGTCATCTACTTAGTACCACAAAGGGTAAACAGGCAAAGAGGACTACTCCCTCAAGACAAAACTCTCAGTAAGCTGAACAACCTCTACCAGAAAAAGACTTTTCAAAGATGAGCAAATAGTTACCAAACCCCTTTAATTTCATATTTGATTAAGAAAGAAGCAAGCACTAAGCAGGTGGATCAGAAAGATTTATTTGGCTAAACTATATGATGTTGGAGACTTGAGGACAAGGAAGCAAGCAAGACATACTAAGGTCTTCCCAGACGTAGGCAAATCCATCTAGTTTTCAAATATACAGCCATTTTATTAGCCGTCTACCACATAGGGAGAAGAGGCGGCTAACACCTTGAACTTGTGTGGCAAATGGTAAAGCGGGAAACGCAACACCATTTTTCCTTTTTAATTTTGCTGCCTTTTTCAAGAAAAAATACCCCTTCTTTGATTCAATCCTAAGGAGTTGGGAAAGCTAGGCTGTCATTCAGCCCTACCAGCTGATCCATATGCAATTACAGACCTACTTTCTGTTGTGGTAGTCAGTGTGGTCACTCCAGAAAAACCCACCAACTAGTACGCCAGTTAGGCTTGACTAGCACTTTTCACTGAGCATTCCATTTAATCAAAACAAAAGATACTAGATACTTCATTAAAAAAATAAAAAAATCAGATGTTCTGCTAATGCAGGTGGCACAGAAATCTCAGGTCCATACTTCCTTGCTTCTAATGCAAAAACGTAATCTTAACTACAATTGAGCACCCGAGATAAATGAAAGCAAGCTGCATGTATTCATCTCTACCCCATAGTATTATTGCTTTTAGTTTTATTCTAATTGGCATTATGTTTGTATGAAATGGCTTAAGTTAAAAAAAGCACCTAGGGCAGAAAGCTCTATAAATATTACTGGAGACCTAATTATTACACAGTTTGTCAACACATATGTTAAGTGATTAACTGACATCTCTCAGTTAAAGCAGTAATTAGCTAACACTACTATGCAGTGGTAAGATACAACACATCTACAACAGCGGGTTACAGTAGTGTTTAGACATGTAGTGTAACATCAAGAGTATACAATCAATATAAGTTCAGTGCCAGTCCACTCACTCTCTGCATTTAAAAATCGGATTGCCAGAAGTTCAGGCTTGGGGCTTTCATCTGCAAAGTCAGCATGTGTGTTCCAGACCCATGCCCTGTCGCTCCCAGCATTAGGCTTCAGCTCCATTAAGGGTGTGACTGAAAAGAAAGCATTAAGAGATGTACACAGCACAATAGTAAATGTTTTCCACACCAGCCTCCATAAATCTTATCAACAGCTGACTACAATGGTTATGTAAAGCACTTTACACAGAATCACTTTTGGACAAACAGAAGACAATGGTGCCCATATATATCTTTCCTTACATCCTCAAATAAAATTATGTCAGACCGTTACTGTATAAAAGAATGCTAGATTCCCTATTGTTAAGAAACAGAGTTTGATTCAATTCTTGTTTAAAACAGATGACTGTGATACTAAGAGAGATGCAGTCACTAAGCACAACTCTGAAGAACAGTCAAATGGTTTAGGAGAAAAAGGCATCCAGACAAACAGCATTCATTCTTCTTCTGCACACTGAAAATATTACACACTACAAAAAATTATTTTAAAAAAGCATTATTCCAACAATTAGTCATTAAATCAGGTTTATTTCTCTCCCATCAGTTTAAAGCTCTACTACAAGGTATTATAGAATTCTGCAGTGCTGCAAGATGTGCACAGCATATTTTCAATCCATTTGTTCCTTCCCAGTAAACGGAGCCCTTTCCCTCCAAGACACTATAATTACTTCACCTGACTGATTGGAGAAGTTGGAATGTTATTTCTCACACTACTCTAAGACTTTTTATATTGCACACATGAAGTTTAAGCAGGGCTTTTTTTCTCCCCGACCCCTGGGTCCTTTGTTTAGTTTTGGAGAAATCTGAAGAGTCTACTCATTTTGTTGCATTTTTTAAAGTTAAAGAAGAAATTACATTTTGTTTCATTCATTTAATGTTTTGCAGAGTCCTTCTGCCTGCCTGTGAGTCAGCATAAATTCAATAAAGAAATCTGAAACTGAAAAGCAGATTTTCCAGGGGAAAAAAAAAAACCAACAACAAACCAACTTTTGACATGAACGCTATAAATTTACCAATTCTGTTTTGCACAGGTGCAACATTTATTTTCCTAAACAAAAGGTTTATTCTTATTGGTTGGTGACTACACTACTTTCAAGTTTGCCATTTTATTTACTAAACAGGAACACCTGTGTCCTCTGAATAGTCTTTCTGAAGAGATCTACCCAAAGAAAACAAACATTACTGCTTTTGATTTCAGATTTATATTAAGCTACTTCAAACAATTTATTTGAAGTTACCTAAATGTAGTTTAACTCCACAGAACACTATATACTCTTCATATAAAAACCTGAGTATTACCAAAGCATTACCCAATTAGTCTACTTGTTGCTAGTTGTATTGACTCTCAAGTTTGTCTTGCTCGTTTATTTTTATTCGAAGAGGCTCAAAGGAACAAATCTCTCTTGCTCCATCAGCTCTCAATACACATTCTTTTTGAATGAGTTAGCTGAATATACCATGTTCATTTCAGTTTATTTCACAAGTAGAGAAAGGCAGCCACAGATTAGTTTAGCACCTCAGTATCTGTTTTCTGATGGTTAAGCACTTGCGTCTACCAATTCAAAAATTTAACTCAAAGTAGCAAGTGATTACATGATTGCCCATTTCCCATTATTTTATGAAAACAAGCCAGCATACATTAATTTCTTATACTAAACAGTATTAAGGCCTACATTTTCTACACTCTATTAAACACTAAAAAAACCCCCCACACACACCAGGAGCAATAACATAATGTCTATCTATCTCAGCTAAATTTTGAAGTGTCTTTAG
This sequence comes from Anarhynchus alexandrinus, assembly GCA_008711295.1. Lineage (NCBI taxonomy): Eukaryota > Metazoa > Chordata > Aves > Charadriiformes > Charadriidae > Anarhynchus > Anarhynchus alexandrinus. The sequence continues at coordinate 6,293,232 of VUYV01000004.1, forward strand.
AACAGTATCGAAGTCTGAAGATAAAAAACAACTTTAAGACTCATCCTTGCAGGCAATCACCAAAACCAACTACAGCTTCTTTCCATTAATAAAAATAAGCACTTATTCTTTTTGAACCTTGTAGCCTTGAGACAACTTGAGAGCAAGAGACAACTATATTTACAGTCTAATAAATTTGATGCCTGTTTAAAGACATAGAGCAATTCTCTTGCTGCTACTAAAAAGCCACTGAGCTCTTAGTCTACAATGTACAGCTCTACAAGCTTATTTTTTAAAAACAAAAATAAGAAGTATAACATACTATAATGATTTGCACAGATTTTTAGGGTTTTATCCCTCCTCATGAGGAGGCGAATTGTTCCCTTCTCCTTGTGTTTCAGGAGTTTTACATCACCAGTTCCTCGTTCTTTCCATTCTGGAAGGTCATTCTCAGATGCAAATCGGAATAGCTTTGCTCGCCTTGAAGAAGAGAGAATTTAAGAAGTTAGCCTGCATGTACAAACATTTATCGAAACAGCATACTCAACTGATCAGTACCGCTGCTTTTTTAAAAGCCACACACAAAAAAGAAGACAATTCCTTTTGTAAGGTTCCCTGTTCTACTTACTTCAGCATACAAATTTAGAAAATTTAATACCAAACTACTAGGAATTATGTAATCGCTATACTAAAATACAACAGGTTCTGGACACACTTCTGGGGGATGATAAACATATTTGGTGTAGGCAACCTTTTACATTAAGCTAATTAAGAGGTTTTGCTATAGCTAGAGTTCTTATATATGTTATGAATACAACTGTTACCTCTAATCAGCAGTATTTATTAATTCCAGAAATTGAGCAGCTTGAGGCTAAGTCAAGACTCTTGTGTAAGTCCAAGCCCAATGTTTGATCAACTGTTAACAAAGTGCCTCACCCTCTAGAGTTCCTTTTAACTCTAAAAACCTAGTTGCTATTCTTAAATCAGGAAAAAAGGAAGCTTAGTGCTGCACTGCAGTGCAACATACCTGCTTCAGAACATCACTGTTTAATCTTCCAAGATGCCAGTGTGCCAAAAGAGAAACAGGAGTAGTTTGGGACATTAGTCAAACCTGACCCAAGAGACAGTCTGAGCTCTGCTAGTGAGGAGTTCAAGACACTGCTATAGGAAAGGAAGCACCTGCTCACACTACAGGATATATACGAAAATATACTTTTCTATAAAAGCAAGGGATAGGGACTGTAATAAGCCAGGTCCTTCAGGAGAAGGTGTCAGATGTTGGAGCAAGCTACTCTAACAGATGCTCTGATGCAGATGAACTACTCTGTTCCAAAGAAAGTCCTTCCTTCCGAGTCCAGCTGGCATTCAGCAGGTGGTTCCCCTAAGTTTAGCTATCAGAGCAACCAGCATTTGAAAAAAAGGACTCCTTTCCTCCTTCACCCCTTTGTAGATGTAAAAATGAACCTACAGAGCACTGGAACTTACTCTATTGTTACAGCCCCCTCCCCCCCCCTTTTAAATAAAAAAAATTTCTTCTTTCCATCTGATTCTGCACATCACATGTGCAGAGAGACCTAATGGTCAGAGATCTCACCATGCTACTTGTCAGAAACTGACCATCGCTTTAGTTTTTAGCAGAATCTGTATAAGGAAAATTCAAATCTCTCTTCTAGATGAACAATAGCATTCTGCGATTAAGTAAAAGCAGTATTTTTTTTAAACCTATTTAAAGCAAACACATCATGGATCAAATTCAAAACACTGTTTAAGCCTTTAGCCTACACGTTTCTTCAGGCAGATCATACATCTTAAGCAAGCTATGCTGATTTGACAATAAGCCCAATCTAACGATAAAACTAGGTTTAAGACAACAGAAGGGTACTGCCACAAATGCCCCAATACTATACTGCATCTACTGCTTTTACTGTTTCAGTATATCATACATCACCTTTTACAACTATATCTCATCTTTTTCCCCCCAACATACTTGTTTTATACTGTGACCACACAATTTCAAACCTCTAATTCTTATCCAAGTAATGTTTGCTTTTAGGCTAAACAATACCAAAACCAGATTCATAGTATCGGCTCCCTTTTGTTGTTCCAGACTTCATTGTTTCTTGGGGCATTATTATCAATCATCCCCCCACTCAATCTCTGCCACCACAGTAAATCCCAACCAACTTAGATTACCACTTCATACACAGAGATTCCTAACAAGTTATCTAGCTTTTTATAAACACATTCAAGTTTAAGCCTAATAAACATTTAGATAATATACAGAAAAATTCTACTTACATCTTAAAGAGTTCTTCCTCATCCTCTTCCAGAGTTTTTATTTCTTGCTCAGGAAGGGAAACTATGGGCTCAAACTGAGGATCATGGTTAGAGTCATCTGCATTTTCAGTAGAAGTATCATGCTCCTCATGTGCTTCCTGAAGAGAAAAAAAAATATAAAAAAAAAACACCCACAAAACTTGCTGTGTACTTAAAATCTGAAGTACTCCTATCTGTGTTTACAATGAAAACCTTTATGACTATTCAGCAATTAGATCTTAGTAACTGAAATACCCTGTAACAATAAAGAACAATTACTATAGCTGAAAACAAATGGCTTTAAAGTCAACATACTAAGGAAAAAGAAAAAAAGGTGCTCTTGCAGTGCTAGATGTTTTAGCCTACCACTCATTAATTGTGCAGAGGCTTGGCCTTGGAGCAATAGCTCTTGCTTATGAAAAAATAATTTCTTCAACTATTTTTCCTATATAATGTGTTTTATGCCACTAAAGCACTACCATTTCTTAGTAGCTAATGACCTAACATTAATGGGAAAAAAAGAAAAAAAAACACAAGACCAAAGCAACCACCCACCCCAGCTTAAGGCATACATTACATCCAGAAGCTCATTATCCTAGTCTTATGTATGAGAATCAACCACAATCAAAGGTAGTTTTGAAGCATAGCTGCAACACTCATGACGTAAGTTTTATGTTTTAAGACTCTTTGGAGAACTTTAGATTATAGATAAATGGCCAAAATTCTACTTCCTATTTAGTTATTTAGGAATCTGCCATAGTGTTCATTAAGCTTAAGAATTGTTTTTAGCATGTGACAATAAGTAAATTATAAACATCCCTAATACTTCATACATATGCACTGCTAAGAAGCATTCAGTAGAGAAGCCTAGAAGGGAGATTCATCTGCAAGTTTAATGAGGCCACAAACAACTATCTCAGGTCAAGGGAACTGATTTGGTTTTTTTTTTCTTGTTGTTTGAATAACAGAGAAAGGAAAAACAGTCTATACACTGAAGACCCTTAAATCTTATTTTGACTGTAGGACTCCACTCCTTCAGGCTCTATTTAGAATATCCTTTACAGAGCAGGTACACACCACGTGCATAAAGCAGCTGAAACGAAGCAGTCTATTTTCACTAAAAAGTAAAAAAAAAAAAAAGGGGGGGAGGGGGCAAAGGGGAATTAGGTAAGAAATGGTACAAAATAAATTCTGGTTATGTCAACATCACACCAGCTAACATTAGTTTTATGTACCCAGTACTCCAGCATGCAAGAAAAAAGCAAGAACAACATTAAGTCACATCTGTTTTCAAGAAACAGGAAAAGAAGCATTGGCCAAACTTTTACATATTGTCTCCTCCAGTAGTAAGCAGCACATCCCGTATCTTAACTCATCATCCGTTCTTCGCCTGACCAATTAATTACAGAAGCCGTAAGAAACGCATAGTTCACAATAGCCGCATGTGAGAGAAAGCAGATCCCGTTATCACGATATAAGGCCGCGATATAAAGCACGTGGGACTCTCCTCCCGCCAGGCCGCGGCACGAAGGGCTCGGTCAGCCGGGCTGGGGGAGGGGCGGGAAGGAGGGAGGAGGAGAAGAAAGGAGGGAAACGGGGAGCGGGATGGCCCGAGAGCGCCCGGGTCGCAGCCGGAGACGCGGCGCCCGCCAGAGGCTCCGGCCTCCTCACGCGGGTGAAGGGAGGCCGCCGGGCGCGGGCCGCCTCGGCCTCCGGAGCGGACAGGCCGCGGGAGGCACACGTGCCCGAGCCGCCTGAAACGGCCGGGCGCCCGCGGCCCCGCCGCGCCGGGCCCTCCGGCACGGCCCACAGCGCGTCCCTCNACCTGTTTCCGTTACTCCCCGGTCCGCTTTCCCCCTCCCCGCCAGGCCTTCCCGCCTCGGCCCGCGGAACCAGAACCGCGCCCGCTCCCCTCACCTTGGTGTCCGCCATGGGGCCGGGCTCGCTCCGCTCCGCTCGCCGCCGCCTGCCCGCCGCGCTTCCTGCCGCGCGCCCCCGCCCCTCCCGCCTTTACCTCATTCCCGCAGCCCGCGCCGCCGCCGCCGCAAGGCACGATGGGAAACACCCACTTTCCCTCAGCTCCCGCCCCGCCCCCAGCGCGCCGCGGCTGCCGGGCCCGGCCCCGGGAGAGTACTGGGACTTGCACCCGCACCGACCCCGGCCCCGGCCCCCCGCCCGCACCGCCAGCCTCGGCCGGGGTCCGTCTTACCCCCGGCGAAGCCTTTTTATTTTGGTTGTTGTCCCCTTTCCCCGAGGCGCTTCCCATCAGCCCTCGCGGCATGGCGGCGGCCGTGGCGCGTCCCGACCCAAGATGGCGGCCACGTGCGTGACGGACGCGGGGCAGTATTTTAGTCGCCGTTATTATTTCTAAGCGACGCGGCTGACTCTGCATGAGAGGAACGGTAGCGGTGAGGGGCAGACATTTAAAAAAATACGTATCGTCTCTCTCCCACCCCCCCATCGTTTGCCGGCGGTCCGTCGGGGACGCCAGGCGGGCCGGGGTTGCCCCGGTGTCCGGGCGGAGGGGAGGCTGGCGGGAGCATGGCGGAGGAGGGCGATCGCTGCGGCCCCGGCCGCGTCGCGGGTCCTGCGCCGGAGGCTGACGGTGGGGCTGAAGTGGGGAGCAAGGCCGATGGAGGCGGGGGTGGCCCCGCAGCCTGCCCCGACGTGTACAGATACATTAAGGGAGACTTGTTCACCTCCGAGATCTATAAAGTAGAAATACAAAACCTTCCCAAGTACATCGGGTTTAATGACGTGAAAAAGTTCCTTGCCAAATACGGACTCAATCCTCACAAGATAAAACTTTTTGGGAAGCAGACGTTCGCATTTGTGACCTTTAAGAGCGAGGAGGAGAGAGACAAGGCCATGAAAGTCCTCCATGGGGTTTTGTGGAAGAGCCGGCACCTGAGCGTGAGGCTTGCCAAGCCGAAGGCTGACCCCATTGCAAAAAAAAGGAAGAAAGAGGAGGAGGAGACGGAGCAGGGAGAGGCGAAGCGGCCGGCTCCCTCCAAAGCCAGTGGAGAGGAGCCTCTGAGCAAGCAAATCGCGGACGTTGTGACCCCGCTGTGGAACATGCCCTACGAAGAGCAGCTGGCCAAAAAGAAGCAGGAATGTGAGCAAGTGCTGCAGAAGCTGACAAAGTAATTCCCGTTTGTAAAGCTACTGTAACGTTTACGAGACTTGACCGTATGTTGGGATACAGCTAAATTTGCACAAATCACTATCTCTAAAATATAGTAAGTTAGAGGTATGTCAAAAACCAAATCGCCCAAGAAAGTAAATAAAAGATAATCTGCGATGCTAGGACCTAAAAACTGTTCCAGCTGACAAAACTTGCTATTGCTGTTCTTGGTCAGCCTCGAAAGATTGCTAAATGAAGGGGCATAGTTTTAAAGTCAGTTGTTCCATAGGCCTAAGCAGAAGAATGTTTGTGCCCTTAAATTAAAAAGTAAATTGGCACTGTCAAATGGTGTAAGAGGTAATCAGTCTGTAGAGATGGTAAATTACTATTATAATTTTCTCTTTAAAAATCCCCTCAAATTTTTATGCCTTGTCTTTGTAGATCAAAGTGTCACTTGTATCTCCTACCTGACTCTCTCACGTAGATAAAATTAGCATTCTTTTCAGGCATGGGTACGTTGATAAATCTAGTACATACCTTTATAACTACACTTAACTCTTATTTTTTCAGGTTACAGCTTTTATAAAGTTGGAGGGGGTTTGCCTGTTAAAAAGTTCTTCTGGAAGAAATCATTTGATAACCTGATACTTTTTTATGCTCTTTACAAAAAAAAAAAGGAAAAAAAAGAGTCTTGTGCAGCTGTTAACCTCAGTTTTTCTAAATGTGTAATTTACAATTTTTGTTTCTGATTTGGGCAGGGAAATAGGAAACAACAACAGAGCTTTGGTACCTTGGTTGTTCCTGCAGAAGCAGAAGTATAATAAATTGTGTTGCCCAGTAGAGGGAGTAAAAGCATCACCGTTACAGGTAATGTAATCCTAGGTAAAGTATGGAATGGGGTTAATGAGCTTGGGGTTAAATTAGTTATTTGGTCTTAAGAGGCAGTGGACAAACTGATTATTCGACTTCTACTTGTAATGAATGATGAATTTTAGACGTTGTTGCCTTTCATGTAAATATTGTGTGGAAATATTTACAGGAAGCAGAAGAACAGTTACAATTAACTGGATATTCTAACTCTAATATGCTGTCCCTGCAAGCTTGTACAAGCTAATACAAGCTAATACAAACATTCTGCAACAGAGGCAATCTTTTGCTCTTTAACTAAGACAACTTACTAATACTTTTTCATTATTGCTGTTAGTTCTCATGCATCAAAATCCACGAATATCTTCCATATGAACTAAATGTCCTGTGTCCATTTGGAAATACATTTAACCATATGAGGGATGTTTCAGGAGAAACTTGGCATGTACAAATAACTGCTGTGTAAATATCTTACATAACTTTATTTTAAATCTAGACCGAATATCGCAACAAATGTGAGTTCTTGATTGGGATTGGTGTAAATCAAGAAGACAAAACTGTGGGTTGTCGTCTTGGCAAATATAAGGGTGGTACATGTGCTGTAGTGGAGCCATTTGATACTATTCACATTCCTGCTATTGCCAAAAAAGTAGTAAAAGCTTTCCAAGACTACATAAGGTGAGCATAAGTAAAATGAGTTATCCATAAAGGTTTTGATATCTTACTCGAAAATATTTATAAAATTAAATATTATGAAAAGCTTAGTGTTTGTTCTGAGCTTTAAGACCTATGATATACCAGTCTCAATTTTCAGCCATTCTGTGCATAGATCACTGGGTATTTTTCCCTTGCTCTGGCTCAGCTGTTCCGATATAGAGGGACAGATACCAGCCAGACACAGCTTTATTGCAAGCAATGGGACGTGTAAGTCTACAATAAAAAGTGTCTGTTATTTGAGAGCTTCTTCCACTAACTGTAAAAAAATACTCAGAAAAAGGCTTTTTAAAAGAGGAATTTGAATAACAAAGTTCAGTTGCTTCCTTGGATGAAGAATCATCCTACAACAAGGAATAAAACAAAAGTTGTAAATTTAAGCACCAATGCTTTTTAGAAAAAGGAGTGGTTTCTTTAAAAAGCAGTTAAATCCTCAAAAATGGAAACCTCACAAGAATCATGAAGATGGAAAGTTTGAACTTGGTATGAAGCACAGAAGCCAATGAAGGCATTAGAAAAAGTTGTGTCGTTCTCTGAATGCGATGAGAAGCTGCCTATATCCTATCTATGATTTTGGATGGGTTAAAATGGGTAAGAGGATTGTGAGAAGTAGGGACAGATTCTTTTGCACTAGGAGATAGGATCTATTAATCAGTTTCTTTTTTCTTAATTAAGATGTGGAAGTCATTCTTAATCAATGTAGCCTCTGTTTGTACTTAACATTTTTCATCACTTTTCATGATGAGCTTCTTTTGTTTCAATAAACTGTTGAATGTTATGCAAAAAAGGAGTTCTCTGTTAAATAACTGAGCTTCTGAAAATTGCAGGTCAACTCCGTACTCAGTTTACAGCCCAGAAACCTATGAAGGTCACTGGAAACAGCTCACAGTCCGTACCAGCAGGAATGGCCACATTATGGCAATTGTGTATTTTAATCCTCAGGTATTTAAGTTGATACATAATGTGCAGCACAGACACATAGCTTTAAAATTACATAATTTTGATTTTATGAATAGTGCATGTAAAAGAGAAATAGAATAATTACTTGGTGTAATTTACCTTGCCTTATTACTCTTCTGTTTAGACTAGTCTGATCAGTGCAAATGAACAAGTAATTAATGTGCATATAGAAGGCACATACTAAATCATACCTTGAAGTCACTAAGATGATTATTCTCCCTTCTTTCAAATGAAACCTTTAGAAATTAAGTAAAGAAGAGCTAGCTGACCTGAAAAGCTCTCTGACAAAATACTTCACAGAAGGGATGGGAAAGAGCAGCGGCGTTACTTCTCTGTACTTTGTGGAGGAAGGACAGAGGTGAGGGAGCCGACTTTGGTGTGGGGGATTTTGATGGTGGCTGGATTTTTGGTGTTTGCAACAGGAAAGTAGGTAGTGCTTCCACACCGTTATCCTCTCTATTTCATGAAAGTAGCAGCAGTGTTCCTAATTTGATTAACTGTTATTTACCTTTTTTTACAAGAGAGACTGGAAATTTCCCGTTCTCCTGTAGAGTTCACTGGATAAAGGCAGGCAGTTTCAGTGGGTGAAGCCACCACTAGTTGCCAGCTGTCAAGCTGTACAGGCGTTTACTGTAGTAGATGGATATTTATTATTATCAAGTAACTTCTGCCTCCTTTCTTCCCTATTTTATGTGATTTTTTAATCTTCCCCTCCTCTTCCACAGAGCACAAGGCTCACTCTGTCTTCATCTAGAGACAGTGTCAGCCCTACTGCTGACATCAATGGAACAATTGTACCCTGTAAGAAAAAAATAGCCAAGAAGATAGTCTCTGAAAGGATATGATAAATGTTGGGCTGCTATAAATTACTGCTTAGTCTGTAGTACTGCAGTTTTTAAGATGACTGCAGCTTTGGTAAAAATTGTAACAAAAATGTTTGTCTTCCTTGGTTTTTTTTTTCTCTCTTTATTTTGATCCCTATGCCTTGCCCCTTTGCCTCCCCAGGAAATCTCCCAATCTAGAAGACTTGCCTTTGGAGCACGTGGCTGGCGATAAGTACATATATGAAGAACTTCTTGGCCTAAAATTTAGAATTTCTCCTCATGCATTTTTCCAAGTAAGGATGATACAAAGTTGTTAATTTAACTGGATTTGCATTAATACCCTTAAGCTTGGCTAATGCTGTGTAACAAGATGTTACGTACCTAGAGATTTAATCTTTTATATATTTGGTGTGATTAAATACCTTTGAGTATTACGTTTGGCTGTAAAAATGGCGAACAAGTGTAAACTTGATGTGGGCATGTTGGAGACAACCTTCTTTTTCTTTTTACTAGTTCAGTATCATTTGCCTCCTGTTGAACCGTACACAGAACATGCAATACATAGTTCAGGAATCTTTGTGGTACTAATTTTTTGTTTGTTTTTCCAAAACTTACTTCTTCCCTTTAAAGCCATAGCAGGTAGCCTGTATTATTGAAATAGGAAGGAAGTGTATTATCACTTAGTATCATAAATACGTTGAAGCTGAACTGTATTTTCTATTATTTGCCACAGATTATAGGCTACTTTTTTTTTTTTACCAACAGTGTGCTTTGCTTGTTCTTTAAGACAAAGAATATACTCTAGAGGCACTGGTTTAGAAAGCTTATTATATACACTGTGTCCTTAACCATAGCGTGTAATTACAGCATTTGGTTTAAAGCAGTGTTAACAAACAAAGTTAAAATAAAGCGTGCTGAGTGTACTGTCATGGTTATATTCTCCTGGTTTTGAATCTTTACTACTTCCTATTCAAGGAGAGGAAGTATTTTTAAAGTCTAGGCTTCACTTTATTGCTTAGCATTTTGCTTAATTATTTTGTTTGTTGTCTCCTGTAGCTTCCAAACTTACTTTTTTAGGTACTGTAGAACAAGTAATGTTTTTACTAGAACATAGATAACAAAACATTACTTCTCAGAATTGAGTGAGACTTTAACCATGGAGTGGTGAGCAGGGCTAGCGCAGTCATGTGGGATTTGAACTTATACATGAAGTTGGCTTGTTTCTTAGAAACAAGGAGAAGAAAACATGCTTTACTAAGACTCATTAAAACACGTTTACTATTTGTGAAGAAGTAGACTTATTTGACACGTAATTTCACAGGTAAACACCCAAGCTGCAGAAGTTTTGTATACCGCCATTGGGGAGTGGGCGCAGCTGAGCCCCGAGAGCACTATACTTGACATCTGCTGTGGCACAGGAACTATTGGGATTTCTTTGGCAAAGGTGAGTGAGTAACTTCTCTTCCTGGATATAATCTACTTTTAACAGATGCAGGTCTTTAGTTGTGCTTACAATGAAAGAAAATACTTGATTCACTTGAAACAAAACATGTTATTAATTTCAAATTAAACTGCCTGCAGCTGTTTTACCAGATCATTATGAAAGCTCACCCTTGTGTCAAGCAGCCTAAATTATTTTGAAAATAATTCACTCAAGAGAGGCAGTAGTGCCGTAGGATAGCCAAAATTTACCAGACTCTACGCACTTAACTGATGAATAACTGTTTCTTTTATCATTTTTAGAGCAGAGCTTGCTAGACTATATAAGGAAGTCTGCCCCCCCCAAAGAAAGACGCCAGCCTAACTGGAGTCTTGTGACATACAGCTTGAGATAAATGGTGTTCATCCCACAATTTTAGTCTAAAAAGTCCCACTTTATTTTTATTTGCATGGGTCCCTTCCCACCCTTTTTCTGGCTGCAAGGCACTAATCCTCTGAGCAGGTACTGGTCAGCGTTTGTGCCTAGTAGTGAATTGCTGATGCTGTGAATAGCGGTTACATTTACATACCACAAACGGCTCTCTTTCCCTTCATTCTACAGAAAGTAAAGAAAGTGATTGGAATTGAACTCTGCCAAGAGGCTGTGGAGGATGCCAAAGTGAATGCCCAGATTAACGGTTAGTTAAGCTAAAACACCGAGATCTTTGTTTGTTAAGAACTACAGTAGTTGTACAGCAAGTTCCTCTTTACATTATCTAAGCAGCTTGGAATTACATGTTGTTGATAGTAATCTTGTCCATTTTAAATATTTAATCTCCCTTGAAAACAAATACTATGTTAATCTGTGAGATCAATTTTCCTGCTTTTTTTTTTCCTCCAAAAATAAAACATTTCAGTGTAAAAGTGAGATGAAGCCACAGTTGCCCTCATAAATAAAACATTAACAGTAGCTATTTTTTGGTGGGGTTTTGCTTTAGTTCAGATAATGGAAGATGCTGCAGTTACTGTTGTTTAACTGATCGGAAGTACCAGCGATTGTTTAAATTATGCTGATTTCAGGGTAGACTAAACAATTTGTAGTTACCAAGACATAAGAACTTAATATCCAATTTGAGTGTGCTGAAGGATGCTTTGACTAGATAAGTACTCTGAAAGTGTCTTTTCATTTTTTATAGAACTGAATAATATTGAATTTCATTGTGGGAAGGCTGAAGATATTGTTCCTTCCCTAATTAACATATTAGCGCCTCAGAACCTGATTACTATTGTGGATCCACCACGAGCAGGACTGCGTAAGTTTGCCACTTTTTACGCTTTAACTCTGTTCTCCCAATCGGTGTTTGGTGGTGAACCTAAGCAAGCACCAATGGGATAAATTAAGTGGGAGACTTCAGACGTAGCTCGAAGCAGCAGGGTAGCGCAGCAGTTTGGTCCTGGCATGTTTCTGCGAGTCTGGTGATGTGCACAGAGCTAGTGAACAGTTGTCTTGGTTTTGCTCACCCAGATTCCAAGGTAATTCTCGCCATTAGAAGAGCTGAACAGCTGAAGAAGCTCATCTATGTGTCCTGCAATCCCAGAGCTGCAATGAATAACTTTGTGGAGTGAGTATTTCTTGCATTAAGTTAACTAAGTAAATGTGGCAAGAAGAAAAGTATGTGCTTCTTCGGGAGGGGGACCGTCGTTGGATTTTTAAGCCATACTCATTGAGGTTTAGCTGTCCCCAGAACCAGCTGACAGCTGCTGCACAGCAAGCTGGGAACTGTATTACCTAATACACAAGTAATAATGGAAATATTAGGGGTGGTGAATAACCCTATCATGGAGCTGAGGTTTGGGGAAGAAACACCTCTCTTAGAGTAGCAGTGATGAACAGTACAGTGATGCATTCATGCCATTCTTCTTCCTCCCCTTTCCCATCAAGCCTTTGCCGGGCCCCTTCCAACAGAGTGAAAGGAGCCTCCTTCCGTCCCGTTAAAGCAATGGCCGTGGACCTCTTCCCGCAGACCAAGCACTGCGAGTTACTGATATTCTTCGAAAGGGTCGACTATGCGAACGGGAGCTCTGCTGAAGTAACGCCTGGTGCTGCTCAAGCCCCAGCAGCAGGATTTGACTCGGCATGCATGGATGGCACCGATCCGCCAAATGGCGACGGGAGCCAGGCGACTTCTGTAGGTGCAGATCCTGCGCTTGAAGAGAGGGAATTGACTTAACTCCTGAGAGATGCTCTCCAGAAACTACTTTTGTTTGTTAACTGCTTCAATAACACTGTTTCTGTAACATCCAGGTAATAAATCTCTGTACAACAGAGTAGTTGCAAGGCTTCCAAGTTACTTCAGCATAATGAAATTTAACTTTAATTAGTGTCTACTGTCAGGGCATATGCTGTTTTTCTCCTCCTGCCCTCAGGGAGATATAGGTGAGTGAAATAATATATATGGTGGTCTTACTCTTTAAACAGTTGAAACAGCTTTAAATAAAGTATTCCGTAACTATATTCAGATACAGCTATTTGAAACCTGGGCTGATTTTTAAGGCAACGCCGTCCCTTCCAGTGCAAGTATAACACACTGCACTTGCAGCATTAGTGAGTAGCTGCTACTCACCAGCCACCAGCGAGGAGGGCCCTGCGCAGGGACCGACAGCAGTACCCAGGTCCCAGAGCCGGTAATCTTGTTACAGGGACCTACAACTACCCTTTTCCCGCTCTGCTAGCCTGCCTGAACAGTGCTGTGTCTTTTGAGTAAGCTATGAAACATTCAGCAATCTTAAACCTTCCGTAAACCGTTTATTTGCTAAATCATCGCTAGGAAGCAACAAACTTGTATTCTAATAAAAATGCTACGATTTCCAAAGCGGTGATGACTTTGTCTAGGCATACCCTCACCAGGGAAAACGTACAGCCAGAAATGAACTGTGCAGACACCAGTCAGGGCCATCCAGCGTGGCAGGAGGAAGCAAGAATTTTTTCATTTTTGATAAAGAGGCTGATTTTCCTCTGAGCCTGTTAGTAACTCTGCGCCGTGGATACCATGAGTCAAGTGATCACCAGGAAGCCCTGTAGCCCCACTGAGGCTTTTTTGTGCTGTAGTAGCTTTACAAAGGCCAACCTCAGCCTCATGGAAAATACAGTTCGGAAGAGTGGCATCTAATTCAGTGATTACTGAAGAATGAGAAAGCAACAGGAGTATAACCTCAGCTTATTCAGTGTTTGAGGTCATGTCCAGAAGTATACTTCTGGACACACTGTGTCTTTCTACCAAACCTCTGCCCTAGACTCAGATGGATCTTATCCTGGGTATCTTCCCAACCGTCTCACTCGGAGCCCTGTGCAGCAGAGAAAAGGCAGTTGTATTTAATGCAAGACCATAACACAGTAAGCATGTACTGCCAACCCCCAGCTCATGACAGTGACCACGAGCCGTGTGGCGACGAGGCACAGCACCTCGGGCTGCACTGCGGTGTACATACTGGGTGTGAGGACAAACTGGCTGAGCCTCCTGCCCTTGCACAACTCCCTCTCCAGTCAGGGTTCACGCTTCCGTGCAGATGCTCAGCACCTAGCATTAATTTAACGGATTGTTATCCATGCTACAGAGCAAAAAATAATACTGACTGTTAGGAGGAATAACCATTTTAAATCTCAAGCCATTGAACATACTTCTCATGTACGTTTAATAGGGACTGAACAAAAAACCCCAGTATTACATCACACGGACTTGCCGTTCAACTTCCTTTCCAGTCAGGTACCAAACCCAGCACCTTTGGGTTGCGCCATTTCCAACCGTGACATCAGCTAAGTAAAAATACAAATTCCAATTCAAGAACAAGTTTTAACTCCATTTCCCTCCAATTGATGTCTAACCATGCAAACATTCAATTCCTTACCAAAAAAGTGATGAAGTATATATTTCCATAACCAATGAGCCTGTACTGATTTAATTTCTATTTAAAAACACCTACAAGAATCAAGGAATAAAAGTTCCTTTTTCTAAATATGCTTAAGCTATCATAATACTGATCACACTGGAGCATTTTATAATATCAAACTTTATTGCTCAAAACTAATTGTCTGAAAAATACACATGTAGTACTCAAAGACCAAACACACAGGATTATATATGATTGTGCAGAAAAAAAGCAAGCAGAGGCTCAGTGAAAATGAGGCTTTATAGTTGTACCAATTCAGCACTGGCGTCAAGCAGCCGCACCCAACACAATTCATACAGCAACCACCGTTACCTGCCTGGGCAACAAGAACGAGTTTTGTTTTGTGTTCCCACTGTCTCATACGCATCAGAATACTGTAACTGCTCGTCTTATTTGGTTAACAACAGCATGGCTTCTTGCACTTCACATTTCTTCCCACGGAAAGTTAGGAGGCTATCGCTTCCTGGATTTTACTCCGGAACCAAAGAACAGTCGAGAGAATTAGTAAGATAATCATGATGCTTTTAAATACTTGGATGTTACAAATATATTTGTATAAAGCCCAACAGCATCACAGGAAAGTGGGAGTTTACATACAACAGTTAAGTTTAAGCATAATAGTCTTTCCAAACTTCTGAGTACCAACTACTTCATCAGTTTTGTTTAATAAATACGTAAGAAAAAGCTGGATGACTGGTGTTTAAATAGGTAGCATCTGACTAGTCACTGGAAGTCACAGTAAGTTTTCCATCAGTACCATAAAGATTTGAATGCACACAAATTTAATCCTGAAAGTCAATATACCACACTTTTGTCGAGAAGCACATAATATGCAAAGCAAAAACTGTCTAATTCTCAAAGGATGGAACAGTTCTTAAAAATACACTCCATCCCCATGAAAATACCCATCCTCCTCTGGATACAGAAGGGATAAATAACAAATATCAGTGACAAAAGCAGCAGTTGTTTTATGCATTCATACTATCAAGATCTAAACCTTTACAGCCGATTACCTAGAAAACACACAAGCTTTACAAGACAAGTTTAGGATACATCTTGAATCACACTGTAAGTGTTCATGCAGAAGCTGAAGTTAATGCAATGATCTATCCTCTATCACAGCAGCTCGTGCTTATGTGCAAATGCGAGACTGTTACACTCCAAACAATAGTAAACATTAAAACACAAGAATACTTCACAATGACATAAACAGCAGTTAAGTTGTTTGTTCCAGCAGTTATTGCGCTATTTTCTGGACATCTCTCCAGTTAAAGGCTGCAGCAAGGTCTAATACCATCTTTTTGTGTTTGTTTTTGTTTAGAATGCATAATATACGTTCTAGGCTTTGGTTCACAATGAAATCTCTGGATGTTTTAATTAAGGGCAACGGTCACCTTGTGATTCTGATAGTGGCAGACTGAGGTAATACAGCAATCCTCTCAAAAAGAACGAAAACAAATTTGTAAGCGAGGCATCTATGGGTATTCTGCAGGTGACCTGCAAATGCATTGACATTCTGATTTCAGAAAAATAAAAACATCTACACGGGTGATTTGTCTTTTACAGTGCTGTCCAAGTACAGATTTTTCTGCTGAAAACACATAATCTGAAGTAAAACCCACCTAAAAGAGTAATACATTTAGGCATAGAAGATATAAGCCCTGTCTTTATGAAAACAAACAAAAAAAACCCCCAAAAAACAACAAAGAGAGACAAACAGTAATCACTGCTTGTCACTACTGCACCAATATTATATACCCTTCAAAAGATGGAGATTTATTAAAGCTATACAAAAAAAAGCAGAGGCAGTGTTTTTTTGTTTTTGTTTTTTTGTTTTTTTTTTTTAGATATGCCATTTCTTTAAAGAATAGTTTATGTATAGTCTTCCAACTACCCGTATCCTGTTCTAACAGGATTACAACTCATGGAACTGAAAAGCTAAATATAATAATAAAAAATGAGTGAATTCATATTTGCACAGACCTCTGAGCATATCACTCAAACACAGAAATAGGTAAGATTCCAGAACTCCTCCTGTTTAACCTCAAACATTCTATGCGACGTATTTGAGTACATTAGTTTGAGATATAAACTAAACCCCACATATTTCCAAAATAATGGGCGATATTAAAAGGAGGTCTTACAATACTGATGCCAATATTGTTAAAATCCAGTAGGCACTAAATTCATTATACTGCAGCACTCTACATGTAAAATGGTAAAAACCAACAACAACAAAAGGAAAAAAAAAAAAACAAACCCCAAACCAATCCCCCCTCAAGCCCCCAGACCACGGTCCGAGTAAGCACCAGGAGCGGCAGCAAGGATAACGCACGGAGCCCTCCCTCCTCCGGGAGCAGGGGTGCACAACATGGCCCTGCGGCTCCCGCACACACCACCGCAGCCCTGCCACCAGCGTGGCTTTCACTCTCTTCTTTAAGAGCCAGGCAAAGAACCCACAGAGACGGTTCCAAGACATCCTGCTCTGACCTAGAGGACAGCCCCAGTGAAGAACCAAACCCACAAAGCAGTGCTTTCGCTACAGCCAAAACTGTTTCTTCTGTGCTTAATTTAGTAAAGCCTCAGATGACATAGTGAGTACTGCCTCTTCTCTAAGATTGTATTTTGTAATAGTTGCACATTTGTGATTTTCTTATTTATCAGTATAACCTGTTACGGTCTCATTCTACTCATTACTCTAGGTCATATTCCAAATCTACATTCTAATTTTCATTGCAGAAGTTACACTTTTTCTTTAAAAACTAAAATGTAATTAAAAAAGTAAAACCAAAAACTTCTTAAAAAAACCTAAATTGCTGCAGTTATTTCAGATTTCTCAGGGTTGTGTTGTTTTTGTTTTTTTAAGATTCTTTGCTTTTATGGTGCAAATAATTAAGACTTAATTGATCCAGTCAGAGGTATTCTGACTCCAAACAAAGAAGAAATTGTTTTATTGCTGGGAGAAGGGAGTGGAAGGTCTTTAAACACCTCATTGGCAAAATATTTTCAGACTGTCTATCATAGTCAGCTGCATTTTGGCTCCAAGCTTTGAAAACAGCCTTTCAAAGTACAGTTTTTATTTTAATCAAATAAATAGGGCCATATTTCCCCCTTTCAACTGATTTGTAAACTAATGTAGGCTCTTTTTAATTAAAATAAAAGCCAATAATTTTGGATATCCAGCCTGTTGCTCTTAACACTACCAGGTATACTTGTTCTTTTCAAGTAATAGAAGAATCTGCATACTGTGATCTTGAATAACTAAGCCTGGCAGGAGACAAAACCCAAAACAGAACAAAAGAAACAGCATTACTGGCCTAATCCTGTGGCATTAGGAACATTGCTCATCACTTTCATGTATTTGTCACCAAAGTGTCTTATCAGTGCATATTATTATGTGCTGAAATGCAACAAAACTTTTCACAAAAATAGTTTTAGGCATGTTCATACAAGAAGATGTACATATATTTCTTTTGTATATACATATATATGAATGTGTGTGTATATATATATCAGCTTCAACCTGTACATAGAAATTCTGAATTTCATCCTTAAAACACATCCATTTCAAACAACATGGATGGCTTTCCAGGAAAAAGTGCTTGAGTTTATCCTGTGTGAACATGCCTGTCCTCTGTGCATTTGCCCAAGTAGAGATCTTTATGATCAATCCTTTAAACGTACATATCTCAGAGGTATTAAAAAAAAAAAAAGAAAAAAAAAGAAAGTAGGAAAAAGTAATATTGAGTAATATTGCCCTGATGATGCAAAAAGAACAATGCATAACTGAAGCAGCTTGGATTTTAAAAGTTATCTTGCATTCTGCAGCAAACAATTTTTAAATAATTGTTGAAAATCTAGTTCCTCCATTTGTGTTATTGCTCCCCACTTGTAAATTTTCTCATTAGACATCAACGGTACACAGAGGTTCGCTACCAGGTTGAGCCGATTCCACTATTGTCATCTTGGGTTTCTTTCGTGTTTCCTCCTAAAAGAATATGAAACAACCCCCACCACAGTCATAAAAGAGAATATAACACCACCACACCATTTTACAATTTTGAACAATTTCAGCCACATCTATGTGTCAATCTTTGTGAAAGGCTAACTTGTTCTAATGTTAAAGATAAGTTTACCAAAGTAGGTAAAATTAAGTCATAAGCCCATTTAAAAGAGAGGATGAAAATCTCTCTAAAAGTAGCCCCCCACCCTGAATGTCAAGTTTGCACAAATTCTAATAATTGGTAAACCTGACCCATGGCATTCTTCCCATTTAGAAATACAAACCAGCATATACTCACTCTTTCTTGTGCCAATTTTTTCATTTCTTCCTGTAACTTGTTCAGGATGTGCAGATTTGGCTTGTTCTTTTTGGCATACTGCTGAAGTTCTATCACGCTTTTATCAGAGGTTTCCTATTCAACAGAACCACAAGCAGCAACAGATGAGCTTTTTTGGATGAAAAAAATAAATTAAAATATGTGGAGCAGAAGTTTAATCTGTGATAGCTGTACTTCCTTAAGTAATAACATATATTTACACGAGTTGGTTAAATATTAAATAGGTTATGTAATTTCAGCCCAGAAGATGCACGATTAACAGAATTACTGTTGTCAATGAAAGCACTCATTTTATGTTCTGGCAATAGCAAGGTATGAGACTCAATTCAGAAGAACTGAGAATTGCTCATGAAATGCACACGGCTTTTACCATGACAGGGAACAACACTATTCTGCGAAAATAGATAGCATAAAAGCTTTGTTGTAACTAAATTAAAACAAACAAACAAACCAACCAACCCCACACCAGAAAAACATAAAAGCAAAAACACAATCACATGGTAGGTTACAATCAAACAAAATCATGTTCACCTGTTTAACCATCTTGCTACTCTCTCTACCATACATACGCAAAAGAGAGCCCCAATTTTTCACATGCGGATGCAGTAGCTGCAGGATTTTCTGAGAAGCTAATTGTTTCCCCACTCTTTTATTTTTGCCTGTAAAAATAATCATGAAAATGTGTCAATACTGGCACATTACGTAATTAGATGAACACCAATATTTACTTGTGTTATTCAAAATTGAGATACCAAAGAAGAGTAGAATAAGCCTGTAACAAGCTAGATAGTTGAACGAGCACCTACGAACAGACAACAAAGGAGAACAGGAAAAGAGGAAGATACCGTCAGTGGTCACGCTGAGTACTGTACTTACACCAGCCTCGCACCGTGTGCTTGCCACAAGTCATGACATATTCACTCTTCTGATTTTTACCAGGAATCACTTCAAACTTTATGGATGTATCACCCATTCCATGGTTTCTTAAGCACAAAGAAAATCATTATCAGATACGACGTAAAATTACAAACAACTGAAGTGGTTGCAGTTACCTTTGACAGTCACTGCAATGGAATTAGATACATCAATAATAAATTTTAAGACATTAATTAATAGAGTTCTTTTTTAGATCAGGAACTTGACTTGAATGGAAAGGCAGGCCTGTATAAAGTAAAAACAAATATATTTCTATGTCCCACAACTAAATCCTAATCTCAGAAGACAAGAGCCATAAATAGCAAGTGTGAACTAAAGGAATACACAGCATTAACCAGTTCAGTCCACATCACGTCTCTTACAGCCGCAGCGCGCGCGGGAAGCTTGGCCAGCCCACAAACGTCCAAGTCAGCGACAAACACTGTGGGTACCGGCAACCCATGTGCCCTGACCCAAACACCTGCACACAGCAGAATTTGCTCCTTATTCTGCAGCCTTACCTTTTAAGGCACTCATGGAGAATCTGATATGGAGACAAGAGTCCAGCTTTACTGGTGAGTTCATATACCCGTGAGTCCTCAATACTGATATGGTTAAAATACTACAAAGGAATTGAAAAGCATTATTGAGCTTTTGTGCAACTAAGACCTTAATACTGTTCTTAACCATCGTTTCTCCTTTGTAACATTAAACAAGTTCTGTTACTCTGTGCTTAATACTTTAAAAGTATTTTTAAATCCATTAATGGAGGTATTTACCAACATCATTAAGACTGCCACATCTAATCATATATTTGCAGACAGAAATTTAAATAAATCTTTTAACTCCAATTTTACATTATACAAGATGAACACAGTCTTACAAATTCTTTATCATCCTTTCTCCCTCAGGAAAAGGCTATTTTATTTGTTTTAACTAATCATGAAATTCTACTTACCCAAATGCTGTGGTCTAATAAAAGAAAACATAACAGCTACTGGAACATTTTGTATTTTATTTTAAAACAACGGGAAAAATTCTGTGCATTTTCTTAATAACCATTTCAATAGTGTAGGGCATACAATATAGTTTTAAGTTAAAGCAAGTGTACGAACAACTCATTCACTTTTTAAAATGAAAACATTCCTTTCAGGCCCATAACTGATTTTTCCTTTACTCCTTACTGACTGTCTGTTACATGCTGAATTGGAAGTGAACACATCACTGTTTCATATTTCCAATACCTGAAAATATAGCACATGCTCTCTGGTTTTTTTCCTTTGATTTTCTCAAATATCACTGCTTAAAGTCTGAAATTTTAGCTGTCTGAGCTGGCAATAAGTAGCTTTCACAGCGAAGTGAAAATATCTCAGAAGCCTGGGCGCTTTTAATTCTTACTTGGTCTAAGACGATCACACACAACCAGACAGCATCAAGCTTCGAACTTTTCAAGGCACCAACCAGAGGATTCTGAAAGCCAGGACAGTACAGGCAGTCTGACTGTCTTGGAACGTATTTCAGGTCTTCAGTACGTGACCTGGTATTCCAACAAGGGACTAGCCCTCTGCATCACAGTAAATTTTCTGATCCGTTCTAACAGGAAAAAAAAGTATTTTCATTGCTATAGATCTTGCTATAAATTAAGAATTTCACATTTCCATCTGACTGAGAAAACAATGTTACAAATTTTCATTAATATTTCTGAATTTGAAGGGTAACGTTTTTAAAACCAGATTCCAATAATGACAGCCAGCAAGCAAGAGTTCAGTACCTCAAGTTCTTCACTGTCTTTGGGCTTCTCCTCAGAGGTCTGTTTAACAAAGTCGGGAATAAGGATTTCCAGTGTAGCCCGAGCTGCAGAAAATGATTAAACATCTTGATTACGTTTATTTTAAACAATGATTGTAAAGAAAACCAGCAGAAAAGCACTCTTTAAGCAAGCCTCACATCTCCCCTAGAGATATCCACTCATATTAGAGAGTAACTTTACAGATAAGATGGGCATCTTCTATTTGTAAGAAGTATAATCACTTGTGCTTTGAGGAAAAAAAAAAATTCTATTTGTTCAAGTTGATAATTAAAGTCTCACAACTAATTAAACTAAGAAGAAACTGCTTTTTACAAATGCCTACGAAAGGAAAAAAAATATAATCAAGTCTCATTTTAAAAGTGACATAGAGCCCTTATGACCTAAAATTAGAAAGTTATCACCCCTTAGTTGTTGCAGCCAAACCATAGTATTGTGTCACTAGGGCACTCAGAACCCTAATATTGTACAAAAAGCACACCCAGTATTTGCCTAAATTGTCACAGCAAAGTACCTTTTTTCATGCACAAACGATTATGGGCGGGCTTTTGGCGATTTAGCTATGCTGACATATTTTACAAGCACAGAAAGTACCACAAATAAATTATACATCTTTACATTTTGAGAAGTTATTTTCTCTTGATCCTTGTGCTAAAGACATTTAAACCTGGAGATCAGTAAGAAGTTCTAATGTGTCAGACATTCTCATCTAGATCTTAATTATTTGCATATTTGTTAGACTTACACAATTAGAACTACTTAATGAAGGCAAGTACTTGGAAATCAATAATCATATAGTTCAGCACAATTGTTTTATTACCAGAAAGAGAACCAAAACAAAATCTTCAGTTTGTTTTTGTTGTTGTTTTGTTTTTAAAGAAGGGCAAAGACTTACATTTTGCCAAAATCCACACACCAGGTGTTTATATAGCAGGTGACATTATCAATCTAAAGCCCCCAACATGTTTTATTGGTCTGATCATTAGAGACACACGCTCTTACTCAGTACACACCCACAGTTCACATTAAGTTAACATCTGAAATGTCTTCATGGTTTTCTATCCCAGAACATTGTTGAACTTAGGGCTGTCAGAAAAGTCTCTGCAACAGTATTTCTCTCTTTCACCAAAAAGACACAAGTGTACCTTCTTCCACTATTAACAAAATGATTCCTACTTACTATTGCAAATATGTCATCTTCAAAGCAGAAATGAAAACAGATAAACAATTCAGCAGTTTGTATTAAGAAAGAAAAAATGTTACCAGCTTTATTCTTGGCAAGTTTTTTGCTGCTGGCAGTTCCTGCCCCATAAGTTACTCCATCAATTATCACTGAGGCTCCGAAAGGTTCACTTGGGTTCTCTGGAAATGGAGGAAGAAAGAAAAAGAAAGCTTTTCAGAATTCCCAATGTAAAATACTCATCATGAACATGAAATACCACCACTATTAGGATTTGTTTTCTTCTTCATTTCAACTTCAAGATGGAAATTGTTTACTCTTCAGAAAGACTGAAGAATTGCTTACTCCAGTATACAAAAAACTAATTGAGTTTTCCATTAAGACTTGCCACCACATACTTCATTCTTCCAAATGAAGAACTTTTACATTTTAAGAGACCATCTGTAATCTGCAGAATTCAAGTGTTAATTCCAAAGTTTTTGCATCACTAGCACAGTGTAAATACAAGAGTTACACATTCTAATACTGAAAATTCAGTTACATTATGTAATGCAAATATAGGAATAACATAAGTCTGAATAATTATAGATTCCACACTAAACTAAGGTGCCTGACTTGTAATTCCTTGGATGCTGACTGCAGGACTCAATCCTTTCAAACCTGCTGCTGAAAAAGGTGCAATTGTTTCCTCCTCCATAAAGTACCCCCCAAAAACCCCTAAAAAAGCGAAAATGCAAGGAATGTATGCTATACCACTTTGTAAAGCAATCTCAAATGCAGCTACGTAAGGCAATCTGCCTGGAATTTACAGAAAAAAAAATCCAAAGTTAATTTGATTCCAGTTATATTTGCCATATATGTAACATTTTCAGGTTCTTCATTAAGCATCAAGTGCACTCCCCCACGACATTTATCTAAAATAAAATTGTCCCCGAGTTTTTGTTTTTCTGAGTGTTAGCACCACTTACAGTCTCAGAACAGCCTAAGCCAGGAACTACCTTTCACACCACTAATACAGAATAAAATTAAAAGTTGTTTAAAAACAGAAAGAGATATGCATCCAGCATTTCCCATAAATCCCCCACTAACCACAGAACAACACAGCCTCAGTAACTCTATAAGTTACTTTTAGTCCAGTAGAATCTTCTATTTCCATTCTTCTATGAGCAAAGCTAGTCAACATTTATACCAAATAAATTCCTACCAACTGCATATGAACTTTTTGCAATCTGCACCTAACTAGTAATGTCTCCACCAATATTAACTATAATTTATCAATGACCTTAGAAAATAATCACACAAGACAAATAGTCTACATAGCCATTTCTGGTTTCCATTTACATTTTTAACAACAATTTATACATACAGAATCCTCTTAGGATGAGCAGATTAAAATATGAACCTTCATGACATAACAACAATCAAAACATACAGTAACTTGAACAGTTAAAGGATTTTAAAACTCTACACATCTAAAAAACCTACTGTATTTTTTTTGTCATTGGAAGAAAACCAGAACAGAACCACAAAAATATCTTAAATTATTGCAGCTTTAGAGAGGATATATATGTGTCAGCAGAAATCTTTCAAATTCTTAACAGCTTCACAACTGAAGGCCTACATATTTCTCTTCAGAAACTATTTGGGTTCAGCATTTAACTTTTTTTTTTTTCAGGATTCTGATGATTCAGTAAAACAACATGTGCCTTATGGGATTTTCTGAACATCAATGACAAGAAAATTTAGCAAATATTAATCGTGCACAGTCAGCAAAACTAATTGCCCGTATTTCACTGATGCATTCTTTAAGATGCAAATCAGTTAAATCCATTTTTACTTAAGACCGCTTTTATCCTCAAGAGCCACGTTTAAGATACAGAAAACGTTTCCTGGCTAGAACTTGACTCAC
The DNA here is from genome assembly GCA_008711295.1 of Anarhynchus alexandrinus. NCBI lineage: Eukaryota > Metazoa > Chordata > Aves > Charadriiformes > Charadriidae > Anarhynchus > Anarhynchus alexandrinus. Next base: position 6,317,534 of record VUYV01000004.1, read on the forward strand.
AATAGACTTTCAAGACATCTCCTAGGAAAAGCATCCATCATTTTTTTGTTTGTTTGGGGTTTTTTTGTTTGTTTGGTTCGTTTTTTAAGATATCCAAGCATGAGATAAGCCCTTCAAAACAGCATGTGGTCAATTAGAAAACATAACAGACTATAAAAGACTTACCACATTCAAAGAAATTGTAAACAGGGCGAACCTTTAGGACTCGTTGCATATATTCATGCAGTATGCAAACTTCGGATTTCCCATTGGGATTAATGACAAATTCTACAAAAAAAGAGGGGGGGGAAGGGGAAGACAGTCTTTAAAAGACAATTTCTACTACAAATAAATAAATAAATGACAAGCTAAAGGGATAAGCGCCTGCTCAAATTAAATGCATTGCTGTTGAATCAGACATGGGTAATTATGACCTCAAAGTCCATTTTCTCTGAAAAAGTATTAAGAAATAAGTGAAAAATTTCTATGAACAACTGGAAGTGCACTAATTATGAGCTAAGTCAAATAGTCTATGTTCAATGCTTGCAGTCCCATGGTCTCTGGACCCCTACACACAGCATTTTTAGCAGCTAACATCAGTTAGAAATCCTCTAATTTGTTGTATCACGTGTCTCCTCCCTTCTAACAATAAGCACGTAGACTTCAAATCCACACACCAGAATCACTCTGGGTTTCCCCCCCCAAAAAAATCCTGTTTAGCAAGCCACAGATCAGGTCACTGTCCCCTTGTCCTGAACATGCTCTTTTTATTTGAAAGTCCTATTTTTTATTTTTTTTTTCTGCAACGGTATCGTTAATCAAGAGCACAAACCCTGCCTCAGTGAGCACTATGGCAGTGTGGGAGAGAAAGTTAAAAATTAGATAGATAAAGTGCAAGCAAGTCCTTCATTCAGATGGTTTCGATGTGGCTCTAAACCTAGAATTTAAGATAAAGTGTGTTAACGAAAAATTCAACTGCACCTCCCTGTAACAGGGAATGGTCAATATGCAGCTCATAAGCTTTAATTCTGCTAAAGGGAAGAAATCCAGAAACATGACAATGTACAAAACAAGAACAAAACCTAAATCACACGCCTATGGAAATTTTAAATATCAGACCGCAGTTAAACATGCTACTGTGGCTACACAGCCAATACAGATAAGAGCTAATTCGCCCAGCTAATTAATCAGACACGATATCCACTCCTCGCACCATAGGACTTAACCATTTCCATACAACCTCTTTAAATTTGTATTTTTAATTGCAGGTTTTAATCTAGATCAACCTGACATTTGTAACCAGTCCCTAATTTGGGACCAATTAGAACTGGTGTAGAACTGAGAAGGCAGTAGCACTGAGTGACTAGGCAGGAGGGTTTTCAGTAACAACCAACAGTAACAAGTAGCTAAAGGTAGTAACCAGTTACCAGGACTGCAACCTTAAATAAAAACCCTTTTGCTTAGGAATTATTTTTGTTAATACAAAGTATATTTTGACAGTATTTTTCTTTTACTGTATAATGCGATGGATCCACAAACAAAGTTCTAGAACAAGACGGAAGCGGACTCATTACAGTATTGTTTCATTTTTTTCAATCAAGCTTAGAACTGTAATTAGTCTTCGATACAGAATATGTGAAGTCCAGGTAGACAAACTAACCTTTCTTTGTAGGTGCATCTTGCACAGACAAGGTAATGAGTTTCTGATTGGCAGGGAGAATAGGCCGCTCAGATTCTGCCTGCTTCCGCTTCATTTCACGATTGAATTGCCGTCTCTCAGCCCAGGTTCTGAATTTTTTTACGGTAACTTGTTCAAAGTCAAAACGCTTTTCAAGATAGCGTCTAAAATCTTCCAGATCTAAGAAACACAAGCAAGTTATTCTCTCTACTTTACCACTGAGCAAGTATTAAGTTCACTATTTTCACTGTTTTAAACACGTTACATTTATTTTTTAGACTAGGAGCAAAAGTAGTGGCTTTAGTTCACATATTCAAGGTTAAGATGCTGTTTTATACGAACAGAACTAATTACAAGTTTTCCTGTTACTGGGTCAAATGCAAAACATCTGTGCAAACTGGAAAACAAAAAAGAGAACATTTTATTCTGTCACTTGAAGATTTTATTAAGCCCTAACCAGCATAATACCCAACACAATTGGTAACAAAACACTAGGAATTGTTCTATTTAATCACCTATTCACTTTCTCATTACCTGAAGTAAGGTATATAGTGAGTAACAGTGGTTATGCTATTAGCCTCGGTTTCCTGAAGCCAAAACTGATCATTGCTGCCTATTTATTAAACAGCGTACCATGAAACACTATATAATGATGCTCCGTGAACTCCATGAATATCTGTTGGCCTCTAAACAGAACTGAACACATTTTCATATACAGAATACTAAAAGACTGCCCCCCTTGAAGTACAGCTGCTTCTCCTTTATAGGATATTTCTGCAGATATAATCAGCAAAAATAAAGAGTAGCATCCCAAGATGTAAACACAAAAGCAAGCTGCTGGCATTGTTTCCTTCCACAAGGAATTCCAAATGCAAGTCACGCTTATACTTGATCACTCAGTATTTTTTTCAGTAATACAGAACAGATCCTATTTAAAGAGAGAGATAGACAGGTGAACTTCATGTAGAAAGTAAGTGCTTACTGGTTTTAGCTTTGCAGCTAAATATTGATGATTTTTTTTTTTTTAGTAAATCTTTTGGCATGGTTTTGGACTAAACAGGATGCATGTAACAACAAGGACAAGTTTTATTTTTGAACACTAAGAATATTAAGTGGTAGGCTACAACCCATATCAGTATTCTGTAATTTGAAGTAATTTACATGGATGATACTCTCAGGTACGTAGTTGTGGTAAGTGGCACATGAGCTTTCTCTCTAAGTTCATCTGTAAGTTTGGCAGTGATTTTGGCGTCACATCTTTAGACAGCTTTTTGCGTAAAAGCTATCAGACTTGCATAAATAAAAAAAAAAGCATCATACCCTTTGCATGAGTGCAATTATATTTGCATACCTTACTCTGCTAGACTTGCACAAATAAGCAAATCTAGTTTAACTGCACCATTTATTTTAAGAGACCATACTGAAATGGATATAATTCAGCCAATACAGAGACTGCATAGAAAAGCCTATTTTAAGAAGTCACACAAACATACTTGACAACAGTAATTCATATTTACACATTGACTTAATTGATTCTCAAACTAAGATAAAGTCTAGAGGACTAAACTTTCAAAATTTTCACATTTTTGTGTGTAAAACCTTTGCATGTGGACTTTCAAGTCTTCAGCAAAAATCCCCACGGTATGTTTCTCTTCCTGTTAAAATCAAAATTGATTTCTAAAACTGGATATATTTCTCCAGATTTCTGCATACAAAATACTGTGCAGAAAGACAACTGACCACTTGATCTCAGGCAAGATATTATTCAGTTGCCAAGTCTGGAACAAAGTATATTTATCCCAAATGCCGCTACCCCAACTCTAGCCAAGAAAAGACTCCACTTTCCATACATACCTACAGATTCATCTTTACATACTTCAACTTTGGCCTTAACTTGTCCTAAGGCTCCTTGTGCTGCATCTCCCCCTGAGGGGTCTTTGTCATCCAAAGGCCCAGAATCAGCAGCAGTAGAGTCTGGCTCCTCTGTCTGGCAGTCCAGTTCTGAAGATTTATCTAGGTGCTTTACAGGTGATACTTCCCCATTTGGGGTTATGTCATTGTTTTGTTCCCTTTCCTCATTTTCCTTCATTTTTTTGTAATGCAAGCAGGGAATGCTACTGAGAGGAGGATCATGTTTCTGCAAATATAGAATAATACAGAAGGTTTCAGTACCTCAAGGTCACCAAAAGCAAAACTCAAAACCAAAAGAATGTAAACTAGATGGAAGTTACTTTTATTTAGTCTAGGCTCAAGCTCCTCTTGGGTCAGGAATCTTATTCTACTCAAGATCTGAGTATGTCCACTCCTATGGTATCTTGGCACTGTGCTAACTGATGCTAACCTTCAAAGTGTGTTTTACATCCAAATTATATTCTGTTCAATTACAGGCAAATACTACATGCTTTCATGAAATCCATTAAGCTCCCTTGAGGTTTAAGCCCATAACATTAAACCAAATTTCTGCAGATTCCTTGGATTCATGAACACCACATGCTTACTTCTGTAAATGTGGACCATAAGCCACAGCTCAGGCTAGTTTATAGTTACAAATAAATGATCTAAATACATTTCTTGGTAGAATAAAACCAACATCTTGCAGCCATATGCTAGAACAATAAAGGCACCAAACAAGACCATCTCATTCACTTTAACTACCCAAACTCATTGCAAAAAAGGAAAAACAAAACACCATAAGAAAAATCATAGCATATTTTCAGAAACAGAGGAGTTTGTTTTGCAGGTACCTTAATTCTAACCCCGAAAAGAAGCCTGCTAAAGCAGAAAAATATTCAACTGTTTGCAGGAACATATCTAATTTTAAAATCTCAGTAAGCATGTAAGTAACTGACAGCTCTCACCCTTATGCTTCCTGTTCCCAAGAAGTAAGGTCTAGACCAGGTAACAACTCTAGATTCTCTGTGCAGATATACAGGAATGCCCGAGTTATGGAATGTCATGATCCATCCATCTGGCAAAGGTTCTGTAGGAGGGCGGCCACGACCTTTAAAGCAAAGAATTGCTTTAAAATTGGATAGACTGCTTAGAACAAGAGAAAAAGAATCAACGTTTTTATTTTTATTGCTTTTTCTGTCTCAAAGGATAAAATGACACTGAAACAAGACTAAAAAAGTTCTGTAGAAAGATTTTGTTTTGCTTTAATAAAGAGGCACTTGCTTCCAACCCACGTTAAATCCTGCAAAATTACAGATTCCGTTATGTTTTCAACTGGAAAAGCAAGAGTAGCACTAATTTTTATGCAGACTGATTTGTTCATTTCACCAGTTAATTTCCTCTGTTCGGTTTATTTCAGAATATAGTGAAGCTGTAAAATACTCCTGTAAAGCAGGTTCAAATTTTAATTCTAATTCAGACTGTATTCAGTTATATTCTTCTGGATTGGTTCACATTCTCAGGTCTTCTTTATTAGTAGTCTGAAATATTTACATGATGAAACTTGATAAATAAACTGACTTTCCTAATGATTTTTTTAAGTTAGTATTGCACATATAAAGGCTTCACATGAAGCAATTTCAACAACAGAAGTTATACAACTAAAGTAAGATGAAGTTCACAATGACCACAAATAGTCTTCAGCAGTTTCACAGTACTGGAGACAAAAGAACATATCATCCTTGTTCACCTCCCCACCAATGAGGTAACGTTCTTCATACTTTTTCCCAAATCCACACACTGGAATACATTCTCATTACACACAACAGATGAAGATCAAAAGCACTCCCAAAAATCAACTTCACTGCTCAGGAACATGAAAAATCATATCCTGTAGTAAAAAGCCTTCAAAGAATAAAATTCTGTAATACATTAACTACTTCACAAGAATTGCTATACTACACTTTGCTTTTGTCCTACAGACATAAGTCACCAAAAAAAAATCATAGATATTTAATGAACATTAACTTACTTTTAAGTACAGTTTTAATTTTGGTCATCATTGGCTGCACACTTGTTTCTCCATCAGACTGGTGATCACTTTCACCACCATATTTCTCATTTTCTAGTCTCCTTGTTTTAGGTGCTCGAAGACCCTCTTCCAGCAGAGCATCCACATCATTATCAAAGTCATCCTGAAAGAGACTTCATCAGACACCATCCTTCTGGGCCTACTAACCTCCCTTTCCCCTTGCAAAAAAAAAGTATGCATTTTCTCTATGTACTTCCATAGAGAGAGAAACTAGAAATTTCCAATGATCCCAGTAAAAAGACTGAAAAATAAGAAAAAAAGTTTTCATAAGTGAGAATTTATCTTTTTCATGATAAAATGAGCTGCAATTGTGTAAGAAGCCTTTTAAATGTTACTTTTAAACAAGACTATAGAAGCTGACACGCAACTCAGAAGTTTGACCAACATAATTTACAAAAGTTTTCAGCCAAAGTTCTGTCTCTAAAAATTCTGCATTTTTTAATCAAGTACTGCACAGTTGTAGAAGAGACTGTTTCAGTGAACATCTTTACATATTTTTTCTAGCCACTTGGAAACCTCTTACCACCAAAAACCTGTGGATTTACTTACCTCATATGAGTAATTCAAGGTTTCTTCATCCACTTTATCTCTTTGAACGATTGCTTTAGATGTGAACCCTCCTCCTTCTTCATCTATTTCCATCAAATTGTCGGTAAAATCTTCTAGCTCATCCAGAACTGCATATTCCACTCTCTTTTCCTGATCAATATCATTTTCATCATCCTTCTTGTCATCATTGTCACCTCCTATTCCTACAGCTTTACCATTACTACCACCGAAAGGACAAACATGCAAATCCCCATTTACATTATTAATACCAAAATCTGTATCTGCCTTATAATCCTGCTCAACTCCAGTGTACAGAACTTTCCTATCTTTGCTTTTGCAGCTTTCTGTAAAGCTAACACTAATCTTTACATCTTTAAGTAACTTAAGATCTGGGGTGAACTTTCGAACTGAAGGTGCATGACGAGCAGTTCTTGGGCTTTGGTCACTATTGTTAGGGTCTATTATAAGACGACTTTTGTAGCAGGCAGATCCCTTTGTGAGAAGCTGTGTTCTGCAGATACTGTGCGTGTCCCCAGCAGGGGTATCTGACTGTCCATCACCACCAGAGCCAACGTCCATTACCTCTGCGTCACTGGACGTTTGCAGGGGAGGTGGTGGAGGCTGTTCGTTAGGCGGCAGAGGTGGGGGACAAGTATGATTCTCCACATTCATTTCTCTTGCAGGTTCTTTAGGGAGGGGTGGTACATTTTCATATTTCTCCATTTTTAAAACTACTGGTTTTAAAAAAAACAATGCTTTAATAAATGTTTATAGCTATATTCCTAACATGCATAAGTCCATCAAGATTGGTTTATCATGTTCTATTCAATATGCAACACTGATGATTCAGTTAAGCTGACTACATTGTTCTTTTCATTAATGTAGACAGCTTTCAGAATCACTGTCTCAATTATTGGAAATCACAATGCATTCAGCTTAAATAGCTGAAGACTAAGACTGCATCTTCATTGGACAAGCAGGTCTCCCTTTCTTCTTTCAACCTACAAGAAGAAAGAAAAAAAAAAATCTTTGTCACAGAAAAAAACCGGAAACAGTATCCCAGGCAAAAAGAAAAAACGTCACTCCTTCCAGCATAAATTTCAAGTAGAAGTGACATTTTTACAGTGAAAAAAGCAGGGTATCTTTTTTGAATAAGGCTGAAATTAGATTGGTTTTACTGCTTGATCTGTACACTAGCACAAGAATTTGCTAACACGTAGCTGCCTGGATAATTTGTTGACTATCTCTGCTTGGTTAGCAGGCAGGGCATTAAGCGTGGCGTTTGTAGGGACCAGACTAAAAACTGTGCATTTGGGGGGATTCTCCCATTATTTAAAACAAGCTGGTATTTGAGCCATACTTACCCATGCAGCAGAAATGATAATTAGCTTATGGTTAAAGAAAATCTGCAAAACCAACAAGATTTTAACAACTATGGTCTTATAAGACACATAGTTTTTAAAGTTGTTAGATATTTTTGAAACCTCTCTGGAAGTTTTAACAGGAAATCTCATAATTTACTAAAAACTCACACAAAATGACTCTCTAGATAACTAGATATTAGACATTTGATCTTATATTCCATACTATTATGGTACTATATATTTGTTATGTCTGAAGAATTCAGGTCTGGACACAGCGTTAAAGCTCAAATTAATTCTGGAAGGCATTTAGAAACCAATGTTTTAGGTAATTTAACCTGGCAAAACCACACAATTGCTCTAGAAATCTTACAGAGGGTGAGGGGCATGTGGTTTGGGTTTGGGTTTTTTGGTTTTGTTTTGCTTGTTTGTTTGGTTTTTTTACATTAAAAGGCTTCTTTCTACCACGTCTGTAATGGCTTCTTCAGTTATATTTTTTGTCACCTGTGCAGGACTATAAGCACCTGGGGAAAGGAAGCATAATTTCTTACCTGCTATTTTGGTTTCTCCAAGTCCCTCTGTACCACCCCAAACTGGGCTTAAATCTTCCTACCAGCTAGAAATAAAGCAGTGTTACTCTGCCCGAGACAGACAGGTGGCTGCATCTTCTATTTCCAGTTAGTAGGGAAAGTCTACCCAAGTATTCTAGAAAGATAAGCTCCACGTCCTTAGCATCGCTGTGTAACACTTGAAGGCAACAGGGCAGAACATCTGGGTTGTCTTGAGGGACTTAGAGAAGCCAAATATAATTCTCTAATGTATCTCTATGCCAGCCCAGACAGAACAAACCAACAGCAATATCCAAACACCACTAGGGCAAGGCAGGATGTTGGGAATCAGGAGTTATAATGGGATCAATTAAAATTCAACAGCACACAGAAGCTACCTACCTGGGAGCTAGAAGAAAGCAAAATATACAACAGAGCAAACTCTTATTTTAGTGATTTAGCAGTAAAGAAAGTTTGCTGGGGAAGCAGAGTCATTCCTATTTTGTGGGTTGGTTTGTTTGTTTGTTTGGGGTATACCCCAAACTGACAGATTCAAGACAGTTTGACATGCCTTGTAGAATTACTAAGGGAAAATACTCTGTTTTGATAAAGCTTTAAAATAATCCCATCTTCTCTGATACAAACATACTATCTTCCAGAATGAAAAACAGCTAATTCACCAATAGATCTGCTTGTTTTACATATTTAAATCCATTCAGTGCTACAAGATAATCATACAATCACCTGAGCAGTGATCAACTCCTCCTTCTTTCAACAGGTTCTGAAACACCTAATGTTAGACAGAACATCCCTAGAAATATATTTGTCTAATAACATTCCCCCTTCCTCATCTTCATATTAAAAAAGAAATAAAAATGGTGAATGACAAATTATCAAGTTCTTTACAATAAATCATTAGCATCTTCATTGTTAATTCTGAACAAAAGAATCAAAAGTCACAGTATAAGTTCAGCAACTCCTGGAAACTAAATACCTAAGTAATCTAATTTTTCCACCTTAGGAGTCTTTAGAAGGCTCTTTAAAAGAGCAGAATTATCACAGAATCACAGAATGGTCAGGGTTGGAAGGGACCTCTGGAGATCATCTAGTCCAACCCCCCTGCCAGGGCAGGGTCACCTACAGCAGGTTGCACAGGACAGCATCCAGACGGGTTTTGAATGTCTCCAGAGTGGGAGACTCCACAACCTCTCTGGGCAGCCTGTTCCAGTGCTCTGCCACCCTCAAAGTAAAGAAGTTCCTCCTCATGTTAAGATGGAACTTCCTATGTTCAAATTTGTGCCACCTCCTTCTTGTCCTATCACCAGGCACCACTGAAAAAAGACTGTTCCCATCCCCCNCTCCACAACCTCTCTGGGCAGCCTGTTCCAGTGCTCTGCCACCCTCAAAGTAAAGAAGTTCCTCCTCATGTTAAGATGGAACTTCCTATGTTCAAATTTGTGCCACCTCCTTCTTGTCCTATCACCAGGCACCACTGAAAAAAGACTGTTCCCATCCCCCGGCACCCTCCCTTTAAGTATTTATAAGTATTGATAAGATCCCCCCTCAATCTTCTTTTCTCTAGACTAAAAAGACCCAAGTCCCTCAGTCTTTCCTCCTAAGAGAGATGCTCCAATCCCCTAATCATCTTTGTAGCCCTATTGTTATTTTATACAGAAATGAAATACTGATATTGGTATTCTAGAATTTGTAAGAGTGCTGCCTTCCCATATGATCAAGGAGCTACCTGGTCCAACCAGGAAGACTATTTTTGACAAGTCATAAGATACGATCGTCACTACAGTTTCCACATCCCCAATCTACGTCCTGCTCCTACGCTAAAGAGTGTTTTAACAATGCCAATGTCAAAACACAATAAATTAATATTTACCAGCCTAGTTTTGGCAGTTCGCTGATGCTACACCTCTGCTCTTTGCAGAAAAGATGTCTGGATTATATTCAAGCACTATTAAAAATTAAATTCTTGTTAGCCTTGAAATAATGAATAGCATACCAAATCACTGCCAGGGATTGTCTACTAATCAGTACACATACTGTGGCCAGAAAAAGTACTACACCAAGATGAGTTTAAACTAGCTTCTGCATTTCTAGCCATAAACCTGCCACACCCCTAGAGTAAGATAACAGAGTTTGGCAGCTCTACAGTTACAGCGGGCTACAATACCTTCCTATAAGCTACAAAAAGCCAGGGACACAGGTCCAATTCCCGTCTGCCCTCCTTGCCAACTGATGTTACAATATGCCCTTTATATCAGGGTCTGGAAAAAAACCCAAAACCTGACACAACAAAGCCAATAAAGGTTTTCCCTTAGATATCACGTATTTTAAAAGACAGACAGAAGGGATGAAACCTGACAGGATGAGTTAGATGAGCCTGTAGGTTAAAAACAGCCAAACAGACCTTAGATCAAGGAAACCCAACACCCATGTGTAAAACCAGACTTAGCATACTAGGTTATGTAATATTAGAACACAAAATAAGTTAGTCTACCTATTATCACCCTTAACTAACTTGCCCAGAAAGAACAGATTTTCTTCTCCGGGGCTCCACCAAGTTCCATCGACAGTTTCCATAAGGACTCCTCAAAATGATATGGAACACCACTGACAGCTGCAACAGTCAGTACAAAACAGGGAAGCAACTCTGGATGAACTGCTGGAAATATGAACGCACAGCTCATGTTCAGCAGATTACCAATACATAGAAATTTCACATTTTTAATTGCCTGCTTATATTTTGAAAAAGTTTCACGTCACAAAGTAAACTTAAAGAAACAGATACATGGTGGACATCTAAAGGTAATGTAGCAAACTGCAAAGGTCCCAACAAAAGTGATGTCTTGGCTTGGTTGTCTTATAGATTTTCTTTGAAGGCAGAAAGAAAAAAAAACACCAAACAACCACTTCTTTGTTTAATAAGTACCACTGCCGATTCCTGCAATCAGAACAGACAGATTGTGGGGGGAGGAGAAAGGGGGAAGTACACAGAGAAAAGGGTATCTCTTTTCAACACAGGAGAAAAACAGAACCTTAAAATTTGTAACCAGCACTGCCCAAACTCAAAGAGGAACTCCCTTCCCGGTATAGCACGTCAGCAGTTTTACAAGTGAGTTCAATAAAGAACATATTTTCTTCATGAATACCTGTAGCTGCAATCAGGAACAAGGAACAGCATACCAGAGTCTCTCTTCAAAAATCACTTTTTAAAAGCAACTGGATTCCTTGTCAGAAACTGCTTACTTCACATTCAGTGAATCTCAAAAGGAAGAGTGGCTCAGAGCAAACTCTCCATATTTGCTATCCAAATACAAAGTCTTCCTCATCCTCTGGCTCCAAATGGCAACTCTGCAGAGAGTTAAGAGGCACTGATCACGCTTAAAGATCCACTCAGCTTTAACCTTTATCAAAGTAATTACTCGCTCATAATAATTTACCTTCTTTTTATTATACCTATTGTATCTTTCTGATACACACAAGCCTAAAAATAAGTTACTACTATTTATTATCAACAGCTAAAAAACCCACCAAAACAAGGAGACTGAATTTATTTTGTTGAAACCATAACAGGAAGTCTCAAAAGAAAAATAGTCTGTAAGTTAAGTACTACACACAGGAACTCATTTCTCTCCTCATTACCAGTTTTAGAATAGAAAGATTCTGAAGGAAACAACCACTTTGTGTAAGTCATCAAGGCAGCCTAAGAAAAGGCAGTCAGGGCCTAACCATAACATTATCAGTGGCAAATACAGACAAGGCTAAAGAACTTATCTAGTTCCTAAGACTCCATCCCATTTCAGAACGAGCGGAGTACATAACTTTGGAAAGGCACCCTCAAAAATGGCAAAGCCATCGCTACTTTTATAGCTTGACTGGTTTTCTGGCAGGGTTTACATAGTTCCAATTAATTGTGTAAAACAGGAAACCATTAAAAAAAAAACAACACCTGCAAATCAAAGCCTGGGAAGAATAAAAAATATTCTTACTGTCACATCACAAATAGTTTCTTAGTTGTAAAGAAAAACAACAGACATAAACCCAATTCCCCTCTCATTCTCTAAAAAAGCAAAATAATCCTGGTAATCAAAAGGTGCTGCCCAGAAGAACTAGTGACCTAACTCATCATCCAGAATTAAAAATTGGAACCCTTAAATTTAGCTACTTAAACAGAAGGGAAAAAGAGGTATGCTTACAAAAGAAAAATTAAAGATCTAACTCCAATGTCTGTAACTCACAACCTAAGGGCGTTAAGAAATTGAATGGGTTCACCCAGGAAGCCCTCAATCCCAGTTTTATGAGGGAGTGATGACTGGATGTTGGGGGCCCCACCCTCTCAGCGGACAAACAGATTTTATAGATAAACCTGAAGCCTAAGGAAAAGAGATGCAAGAGAGAGACTTTTATTTTTCCAGCCAAAAAGGCGAAGAAAGTTAGGAGAATAAACCTTTTAGAGACTGAACAAGATAATTTAGAGGAATATATAAATGTACTTCACTTTTAACAGAAAGAACACATGAAGAAGAATCCTGAGTGTTATGGACAGACACACCACCTTATCTTCACTGTCCCAACGTACCAGAACTGGAAAAAGTGAATGGGCGTCTGCATACGCGCTGGTGAAGGGCTGCCGTTTCTTCCTAACTTTGCAGAGGAAGGCAGACACGCTCTTCTCCCCTGCATTAACGGATGTGTCTAGCGGAAATCCTCCCTTTACCCTAAGATACACACACACGTACTGTGAGGCATGATGCAGTGTAGAAACTCATGCCAGAGCTGATACTCCCCATCACCTCACTGACAAGGAGGTGTGCGGGAGGGCAGAAAGACATGGCGTTTCCTTCCCTTCTACTACCCGGAATGTAATTCCACGGTGGGAGCGAGTAGGGAGGTGGCTGGGGGCGGGCGGGAAACAAAAACCCAACCCCCATCCCCCCTAAAAACCCTAAACAGAACAAAACACCAGCCCCGAGGAAAGGACCCTCCAGCCGGGAACGGAGGTAAGCGCCTCACGGCAACCCTCGCCGGGGAGAGCAGCCCCCTGCCCGCTGGGCCGACAAGCTGTCGCTGCATTCGCCACCGCTGCTCGGCGAAAGGCTCCTCACGGCTCCCGGGGCAGCGGCGGCCGCGCGGCACATGCGGCGAGGAGCGCGGCGGGCCGGGCGGCCCCCGCAGGCGCCGCGGCCTGTGGGGACGGAGGGGTTACTGCCCGCGCGGCAGCGACTGGGCCGCACAGGCCCACTCGTGCACGCCCTCCCCGCCGCCCCACGGCGCCAGCACCCACCTGAGCCATCCCCGGCGTCCCTGCCGCTCCTCCGCGAGTGAGGGGGGGGAGGAGGCGGAGGGCGAGCAGGGCCGCTTCACGAAAACCGTCCCCTTCTCCGCGCCGCTGCCGCCATCTTTAAACGCCTGCTCCGAGCCGCTCCAGTCTCCGCAGGCGGGACTCCGCCCTCGCCGAGCCAATTGCGTTCCCAGTCTCCTCTGTCACGAATTTGAAATCTCGGCAGCCATTGGTGGACTCCCTGGCCTGTTAACCCGCTCTGCCAGTAGAGACGCGAAAGGCATACGCCCTCACAGTAGCAGGCCAATGACAGGGAGGCGGGGGCGGGACTTGGCGGCGGGAGGGCGCGGCCGGCCGTGATGGGGCCGGGCTCCTTTGTCTGGTGCCGGGGGAAGCCGCCGCGGCGAGCACCCGATCCCGGGGGGGCCCCGAGCCGGTCACCGCCCCGCTGCCGTCCCGCCGGCTCCAGGGCAGCCCAGCCGAGGCAGCAGCCCTCGGCAGCAGGGAGCAGTGCTGAAGGAGGTCGTTAAAGGCGGCCGCTGAGGGGAGACGCGCGGGCGGCGGCTGAGGAGAGCGGCGCCTGAGGGAAGGGCTGCTGAAGGCTTTGCCCCCTACACGTATCGCTAACTAGCTGAAGAATTAACGATGCCATTTTTTCCTACAAACACTGCTTTATCTCTTTAAGCACCACAACTACAACATTATCCCTTCAAAACGGATTTCCTTACAAAGGATAAATCAAAGTAGGTCCATATTTCATGCCATATGTACCAAGCAGTTCACAGAACATGCCCCAAATGTGACTGTAGTGGTTAGACACAATTCCTACATAATTACACGAGACATCTTGCACAATTTATGTAAAGTTACTTCTAAAGGGTTAGTGAACATTTGCTGTTCTAATTTGCTCTGATACTTTATAATTTACTTGCCCCCTGAAAGGGAGAACTTTAGTAGCTTTTACTGATACACTTAAATTACAGGGTTGCCTCTCCTGTCCTTCACTATCATACTGATTTGAAATCAACATCAGACACAAAAATATTATCATAATACACCGGTGCTAATCACCTACAGTATAATAGCATTTAACTATGATAAGTGTTTTTGTTTGTTTCCATATGCAATTTCAGGACATGAGAATCTTTTTCTGATATTTCACTCATGTCTTTGAGGTCCCCAAATACTGTTATGAAAGATAACAGTCATATTTTAAAATAACATTTTGAAGACCTCTGTTAGGCCTTTCATCTTTGTGTTTGGCTGGACCAACATACCTAATGACATGGTGGTAATTTATATGGACATAGTGCCATAGCACATAATTATAAGGTTACAGAAATTTGTTTGAATCTTTGCAACCTGCCCTCAAAAACTGAAAGCAGTTTCTAAATTTTTAATTCCTCATAACAGGCTTCTGCACTTAAGCTGTTATTTTAGAGTGTTTTTAAATTATGACTGCTTTCAATGACTGCTGTTAATTTTAAAACAAACCACTTCAGATGCATATTTAATAAATATCCATGGTTTGCAAAACAGCCATTTACATCACGCTTCAACCTTCAAAGCTGAGGGAATAGAACGATATTATTAAGTACAGAATTTGAGTTGATGTTGGCATTTGCTGCAAACTAGCTGTGTCATGTCAGCTCATAAATTGCTAACACTGTGACAGGAGATTGTCCCTTTCAAGTGATACATGAAAATGTAAGCATCAGGACTCATTTGCATCCAATTTAGGTGACTGTATAACTGAAGTATTGCACTGAAAGTATTGCACACTGCAGCAAATAGGTTAATTTTTTATATATACATAAACAGCAACATTTCAGTTAGTATCAGAAGAGGTACACAAATTTTTATGTAGAGTTGGAAGAATTGAAGTGCCTGCAGTGCTTTCTAAGTGAAAAAATAACCAGTGTGTTAGTTCTTCCATTGTTCAGCGGTTTTCAGAGAATCGTAATACTATGGCTTAAAGCAACGATGCAACAGTTGATTCTTTGAGACACTGACACTACAAGGGAATATACTTCTAAATTTTCATAAACAAAAGAATAACAATCCAGTAGCAAAACAATGGTTTCATCAAAACAATGTTAAAGTAATGGTTAAATTTTTAACCCAGAAGGCCTGTGTGACCTCTGGAGAGTGAAATCTGATCTGCTGTGCCTCACAAGTTGCAAATTCATCTAAAAATTTTGATCACCTGGATTCCTGACGAAAGACTTCCCAAATGTGCACAAAAAATTTATCTTCCATCCAGACTTTGGAATTAGAAGCGTGCAGGTCCACCTGCATAGTGCAATCAGGATTTACAATAGTATCATGAATTATCAATATCATCAGCAAAAAATCAATTCCTAATGACAAGAGGATTTTGATATGTGAGATATAGGAAGGCTGGACAGAAACGATTGCTGTCAACACAAAATACAGAAAACAAGCCTATAAGGAAAACAACTACGAGTTTCCTAACAAAGTTAACAGGCTGCATTCATCGGAATGAAAATTAGGTGGAGCCAGTGTCTTTTTCATATTCTTAGTTAGTGTCAGTAACTGCAGCACAAACTGCTCTGTTCCAACAGCGAAATCTACTGGAAGACAAGTTTTGCTCAGCCCATATTACTTTTATTTCAGTCAAGTAAGTTGTTTTGCAAAAAGGGTATTTTACTTTCTGAAGATATAAAGAAATTAATATGACTTACCCTTCCAAAGACACTTAAATCATCAAGGCATAAAATGGATTTCAGGTACAAAACAGATTTGCATGTACTTTACAGTATGTATTAACCTGATGGAAACAATAAGGACCAGATTAATGGAGCTGAGTTGCTCTAGCTACAGCCTACTGCGTGCCGGTTTGCACTCAAAGATCTGGAACTATATTTAAAAAAAAAAAAAAAAAGACTTCCTTAGTAATGTTATTAAAACTGACATTTTTAATGTAAGTGCTATTCAGGGGACCATTTGTATACAGTATTCACATTTCAGCGCCATGGGCAGTGAGGCACGCTGGTTCCAGATTATATACAGACTCCTGCAGCTCTGCACAGCCCAACCTCTGAACTTCAGCAGGGAAAGGCTTCTGCGAAACCCATCTCCCTGGTACCTGGTCATACTGCACCACAGTGGAAATGACGGGGCCTTCGGGACTTTCAAGTAGCACTCCAAATACAGCTATGTAAATTGAAAGTCTGGGAAAGCTCTAAACCATGGACAAATCAAATAAAATGCAATTAAAAATATATAATCAACAAACCAAAAGAATTAATTAATGGGAAAATTATTTTGGTAGGAGTAAGAAGTGGTGCAAAATGTTTAAGGTTTACTAACTTTAGTTGTATTAAGGACACAATTCATATTACATCAGCATCCAACAGGATTCTTTTCACGGAGTTCAGTGAGATCTCTTTGACACCCCAAGGATGAATCTCAGAATAATTTATGTTGCGTGGAGGCATCTAAACTAACAAAGATTACTTATTTCTAGTTTAGACATGGTCTGAATACAGTTCGTATCAAGTGTCCACCTACCTAAGGAAACATATTGCAGAATTTATTAAAAATCCTCAGAAGGTTCATGACATCTAACTTCAGGCATCCAATTTACCTTGCCCATAAAATGGAGAAGCAGGTTCTTAAGTGTTGAGAGAAGCAGGTAAGCCTCCCTGTTGATTACATTAAGAGAATTTAAGATTCCTCATGCAGATACCCAAGTACATGCTTAAAGAATGTGGCATCAGTAGAGTTGGGATTTTCTCCAAGTTTTGAGATTAATTGTCTCACTTGCCAGAGAACAATAAATTCACTAAAGTTCTAAATGAAGACAGCAGGTGTTGTACAACAAAATGGGCACTGCCACTGAACGTTGACCAAGGCAGAATTAGAGGGAGAGAAAAAAAGCAAACTGATATTTGCTTGCATTGTGTATATTCGTGTCTCACTTTTTGCCAAAATCTGCTCTCCTCAACCTGACCTCTGTCAGCCATCACCTGGCAGCCATGGAAAGATATCAAAGCGACCCCAGGCAAGCTCAGATCAGGCCTCTAATGTCAAGAGGTGATTGATTGCTATGGAAAAGAATCAAAGTAGACACATCCTTTGGCTCGGTGGTACCAGGGAATTACTAATTTTGCACTTGGCATCCACGCAGATTTAAGGCAAACTAAACTGTGTTGTCTACAGAAGCACATCTAACTTCTGATTTTTCTGTTGCAGAAACTTCAGCCACTTGGTTACTTCTCCGGTTTCAGATTGCTGTTCGCATTTTGTACAATAAGGCAGGCCTTTTTCTAAAGACAGTATTACTTAAAATGGGATATGATGACTAAGAGGTCAAACAAAAATTAACAAGTCCTTCCTGTTATAGCCAAAAAATAATTTTCTGTTCCAGGTTTTCTTCCCACCTAAATTACTCTATCATTATATTCAAACATTTTATATATGGAATGTTCTTGTGATAAATGCATCTGGGCACAACACTGGAGATCTGAATTCCTGCCTGCTATATACTTTGAGTGACCTTGCCAAGTCACTAACAATCAAATTCACTACTGCCATGGTGGAAAATTTACAAGGTGGATGCAGCTGCAGTTTAAATGTGGGACATATGCAATGGGAAGGCTCTTTCCCTCTCATCTGTCCTGGGATATGCATACTGTTCCACGCATTCTAACTGGCAGGAGGAGAGCACTTAGCTCCGCATCCAATAATCCACCTTTGACCAATTTGGTTTAATTAACCTTTTCTGGTTTTGTTTATTTGTTTTAAAAAGATATTCCAAATTTGGATTAAAAACTATGCTGATTTTTAAGTAACTAGGTGACCTTCACATTAGAAACTGGACTGCACATGTCACTCATGAGTAACATGTTCTGTAATTGCCCGTTGGACCTGGCTTGGTGCTATCGCACATGACCGAGGCTGCCCTTGCTTGTTCTTGACACATTGAACAAACTTGTTCCTAGGGTTGAAAATTCAGCATTCTTAAATACATTACATTATCTATGAGACTATCAGAGAAAAAATTAAACAAAGAACATCCATGTGGGACAGAATACCAGACTTCATACTTTGCTTTCTATAGGCCCTTTCAATCCAGATAGCTCAGAGCACTCTTTTAGAACAGATAATACTTATCTGCAATTTGTAAAGATAAACTTGAGCATAAAAGAAAACAAAATCCTCAAAACGTTAAACTAACCCTGCAAGTCAATCTTAGTTACTTTTCAAGAGCTATAGTAGTACTCCATTGACAACTGCTACTTTAGACACCCTGGCTTCTCCTAAACCTCTCCAGCCAGTGACTTCTAGTCAGTGGCAATTTTTCTCCTGAGTCATTATACATCATGGTGTTTTAAATTCAAACCTGTGATAACAAAGCGTACTTTACTGTTCCGTAGGACTGCTGTGAACTACAGCTAAGAAACTGTTGCTCCAATTCTGTAGCTTGGTCTGCTGGTGGCATGCAGACGTGAATCAGGAGCATAATCTTTGGCTGCCAAAAATCCAGGTGTAGTTGCACTTATATGAGCAAAAAATGTCAGTGCCTTTGTTTTCCCCAACAGAGGCAAAATAAGTTATGCTTCTGAAAGTACAATTGTGGTGGTATGGCTGTTTTTTATGTAACTGCCACTCTGGGATTGCTTTGCCAGTCTAAACACATGCATATTATATCAAGAGAGTACTCAGACTTGACTGGCACAATATATTGCTAAAGAAAACAGAAAAATTTGCAACTGCCATATTGCAAGGATACCGACACAACACACATCTATCACCCGCTACATCTATAAGTAAAGCAGACCAACATAAGCAGATTTATGCAGCAAAACAATTGGTGCCGAGTACTTAATCTCCATGCTATGTGCATTTCAGACAGTTTGGCTCCAGGCTAAACCTATTACCTGTTGGAGTACACTTAGTGCATTCCTGAAGCACATCTACCAGTTCTGTTCCATCTGAAAGCAGCCTAGTCCCTGAAATCTGAGGTTGCCCTGAAATGCCAGCCGAAGAACAGTAAATAGGGACTACCAGAAAAAACATGTAAGGGCACTACTACTCCAACTAAGGTACTAATGTAGCCCCATCTGTAATTGAAAGGACAGTTAATTCCTCTCTAAATGCCAGCCATTCAAGTGAGACATGACAAACATGAGATGGATAAATGCATTCGACTAAGACCCTGACTCTTTGGTTATTTCCAGCAGCTATTCCCAGCAGAGCTAGCACAGGGGGAGAAAAACACCTAGCTTTTCATTCACCTTTTTCTTGGAAGAGCACATTCTTTTAACAAGAGGCAAAAGCCTCAATTATTGAATACTAATTATAATGTTGTACCACAAGAAGAGAAACTACCGGCTCCACATATTCTCCAGTTTACTATTTAATCTATCTTAATTAATGTCTGAAAAGCGGTGTGGTTTCCTCCACCGAACAGAAGCAATCAATGTGTTTACACAATCTGGTAAGCCAGTACCAGGGCTGGCTCTGTGCCTGCGCGGGCTGCCACATCGGAGGAGCCAGCCCTGGGAACAGTCCCTGTCACCAGCGGCTGGCTCCCAAGGCTCCCCACCGCGCCAGCAGGCATGGGCCTTTCTCAGAGGCCACAAAAAGATCAAGCTCATAAAATAAAGTTTCATAAAAAACCAGCTCAGCTCCAGAACTTTTTACTGAGAACACTTAAGCATGTAACGATTATCAAGAATGCACTCAAGTCCCGCTATTTCAGAGTAAGTTAAATGAGGATTAACAATGCTGGTAAGTGCTCACGGAAAGGGCAGCTTATACATTTGCTTAAATTCTTTCTTAAGTTACTATTACATAATCATAATTGCAGAGACCAAAACATTCATTACATTTCATATTAATTTTCATAGATAAAAATGTATTCTGCATAAATTACTTTCATAACAATTACTTCTACGCTATTCAAAATAATTTAAAGAAATTCAAATCACATACCTATGTAACAATCACAGCTTGAGTGAAGGCTTTATAATCTCTGCACAGGGAGGTTGTTATGGTTTGGGGTTTGGTGGTGGGTTTTTTTGGGTGTGTGGGGTTGGTTGGTTTGTTTGTTTGAGGGTGTGGGTTTTTTGTGGGTTGGGTTTGGGGGTTTTTTTGATGAACAGAATACATCACTGAATGCTGTTTCCAGCTCAAACTCTTCAGGAGAGATATCAGGACTTCACGTGCATTTTTATAATGTTCTAGGAAAAAAATGAAGGTTTTGCCTGTTGAGACAAATAGTTAATAATGCAGATACTACAGTTTTAAAAAATAATGTGACCATTCAAGCTGATAATTAGTAAAGACACAACGAAAAAAAATAAGATAAATCACAGAATGGGATGAAAGTTAAATGCATGCTGATAAAGGTACCACTTTAGCAAAGCTATTGAGAATATGGAGGTTATTTTGTTTTACTCATCTGCTAAACCTAACACCTCTGTTGAAGTCACTATCAAGTATTCTTCAACTTGCTGTTTATTTTACCTTTGTGTTATAACCACTTTTAAAAACATACGGTCTCTAGCAACACATTACAGAATTCTCTATGTAGAGTGACCTTTTTGGCATGGTTCAATGCAAGTTATCTTAGAACAGATATTCCATTCTAATGATGAATCCAAATTGTCCATCAAATTCTTTGTAAATATATTTTATACACATAAATACATATTATATTTTATATATAATGTAGGAATCTATGATATATTTGTATCTCTCTATACAAAACAGTAGCTTAATCAGGCCACACAAAACTTCCTATTTAGAATAAAGGTCTCAATAGAGTGCCAGTAAATATTCCTGATATAGCCTGGACGTCTTAAAGCTACACTGTCCATCTTTGTCTACTTGTAAATAGCCACTCCTTTTCCATCCAAGCTTTTTCAGATAATTTTCTGAACATCTTTCAATGTAATGGATGTTCTTCATCATATTTGTTCTCTGCTAAATTAAGCATGGCCTTCTCCTCCACTTCATTTCTCCAACTTCTGATCTGTTTTTAGTTTGAATTTGTTTTTCTCTATTTATCTTTCTAGCACAAAGACACAAAAATGTATGTGAATCAAGAGAAATTGCTTTTTCCCCCATTCATGTTATGTATACCTTACACAGATTGTAATTCTTGCCTACCCTACTTAATATAAAAGTTTACATTAATTATTATTTTTTCCCTCATCTATTACCCTAAGTTCAGTCCTTACGTCTTCTGTTTTAAGAGAGACAGGAGATTTGAGTATTTTAATTTGATACTGCTTTTTCATTCAGTTTCTAAGTTCTTGATACAGGCTGTTCCAGAAAGAGTTACTTAATATATTCATTTTATATATTCAACATCTTCTTCCCTCTGTTCACTTTAACTTATATTTCACAGCATGAGTCATACTGATGGGTTATGCAATTCTCACAGTTTATTCCATTGCCTTTCCAGTTGATTACAATACAGATTCTATTTTCACCAAGTCAAGACCATTTCCTAAATCCTCAGAAGCTATCAACAAGACTTCTCTGCAGAAAATAAATCAGATGAAGAACATTAGCAATGTTCTATTACGTGAATCCGAATAATATCAGACTAATTACTAGTAGCTAATATTCCATATAAATAGGTATGGTTGCTAAGCCATAAATATGCATTAAGTTCTTCAAGCTAAATTTAAAATTTAAGATGCTTTAATTATTGCATTATTACTGCTTGGTACTTCATTGATTCATTTTGAAATTACTTATTTCCTTATGATATTAGGAAAGCAATGTTCCAAGTCATATCAATATTTTGTCTTAATATTTAGTTTGGTATATTTCATTTGTAACAATAAGTATCATTTAAGCTTTGAACATACTGAGGACCTCCAAAGGACTAATTAATTCTCTGGTCTGTTAAAAGTGTATTTATTAAAGCCACTGGTAACAGGGAGACAAGACAATTACATCTCCACCGCTACAGCCAGGTACGGCAGAACATGAAGGTAGTTTCAACTTACGGTCACACAAGTCTCGGGTCTGCCCAGGATCTGATTTTTTCCACAGTAAACCTGGATTCTTGCCCTTCAGTAGCATTTGGTGAGGCTCTGGCTTTTCACTAATGAAGCATTGGTTTTGCTTTTTTCCTTCGTATTATCTGTACTGTATCTCTGGTGTGATTATTTCCATTTTGGAGGGGGGAAACCTGAGCCCCTCAAAGTACTTTTAACATATATTTATACTTATTTTCAAGGTCCCTGAGAATTAACGACTTCTCTTGCCACAAACATTTGATGCAACCACCTAATTTCAAGAGCAGTAATCCAGACCAAATGTATCTTGTTCCATAGACAAGAATTGGCAGTGACAACTTTAGAGGCTTGTGAGTTAATGAAGCTTTTCTTTTTGCATATTCTGGGAATTCCCCTAGATTTCGTCTTGGTTACCATCTTAACAATGACAATACCAGTTGTTTGTCTTCCCAAAGTGACTGTCAGTTTGAAAAGGTCACTGCTTGTAAAGCTAAAACTAGCTGAGATTGCTCCACCATTTTATAGGCAAGAATATTCCAGCCCCTCTTCTGTTAAGGGATTGCTTGGCACATTCTGGTTTAAAGATCTGAAGGATCCACTCCAGTCTGCAAGGCAGAAGGCAGAGTCCACATACCCTGAGGTCACAGCAGGAAGAGGGATGCTCCAGACATCATTTCAGACATTCAGTGTTTAACAACCTCTGTGTTTTCCACCTGATCTTGCTGCGCCTGGGGTGGAATCCAGCCAGGGCTAGTAACGAGAAGACATTTGCTTTTGGGAGGGGAGGTGGTGGGCACATACTGGTTGTCAGAAGTTGGACAGTATTTCAGAGAATTCATTACTGTGATACTAGGCCTGGGAACATTCCAATCAATACATTCCGTTTACTAACCTGGGAAACAAGGCAAAATGCCCCAAACCTGGATTACTAGCTTTGAAGAAATATTTTCCAATTTCTTACCTGGATAAGACAAGTATAACCATGCAACAGCATAGAAAAAACACTCTAACACACAAAACAAAAAACAAACACACACCCCCGAAAAATACAGCACTCTTAAAAAGGTATTAAGTACCAGAAATGGACTTAAAGCTCTTTCATTTCTAATACCTCATGAAAGATTTTACTTCATCTTATCACACAAACTTACAAGCAAATTAACATAAACATATGTGCAAAAATGCACAATCTATTGAAGTTGACAAAGATTGGTCACCAGATGGACTTTATTCCAATTCTAGTTTTGAACAGACACGTAAACAACAATTATGAAACAACTTTAAGCAAAAAAAATAGAACTGAGTTTTTGCAGATATTTTAAAATTTCTTCCACTACCATTTTGATGGAAAAGACAGGAAACAAAAATATGTTGCAAGTTTATGACTTTGAAAAGATGTTATATATAAGCAAACTTAGTAAAAAGCCATGCAATAGTTTCCTATATACACTTTTTTCCTTTATATCCTTTAAAACTGATATTTAAAATCCTCTTTTGTTCTTAAAAATACTTTTATAAAAATAAAATACTTTTAGTTAAATTTAGCTAGTTTACTTTTTCCAGTGGATTCACTGCAACTATGATTTGCACACAGAAAATTATGCACTTCATGAATACCTGATCATTTCTATGGACAAGCACCATTTGCTGATATCTGCACTGCAGTCCTGATCCTGTTTCCACTGAAGCCAATGACAAAACTATCAAAAGCTTCAAAAGAAGTTAAAAAGACTCATTTTAACTACTCCGACATAATAAAAAATATCAGAGGTTTCAGTTCTTTACTGTTTAATTGTTGCAAAAAGCAAGTCCCAGATTTAAAATTTTGATTCAAGCAAAGCAAAATACATTATTATCATCTGTTTTTACATCTAAGCTCTGACTTGCTTTTCTTTTGCCTATATGTAAAAAATAAGAATGAATTTTCATAATTACAGGACTACTATAAAAACTAAAGTTTCTAAATGCTTTTAGCATGAAACGGCATGCAAGCATTTTGCTTGCCATTTAGGTAATGTCTTCAAAGAGAATGTCTTGTTCAAATATACACTGGCGATTTTTTCTTGATATAAAAAAGATTGCTATGCAAACTCTCAGTAAGCGCAAGCCATCGAAGCAGAGTTTTCTTTTCAAATACACATTTGTCAAATTCAAATTTAAGACAGCTATGGCTATTTCTTTGCATCAAAAAATAACAATAACATTTTTATTCATACAAACATATGGTTTAAACAGTCACCAAAAAAATAAAAGAGGGCTAACCATTTCTTCCAGCTCAGAAAGACAGTCTGGAAGGCTCCGAGTTTGAAACCAGTGCAACCCAACAAGACTGTATTGATTGTCTTGCAACCAAGGTGGTCAAAAAGTCATTTATATAGTACTGAATCAACAACCTGTGACTAGTCATGCAAGCAGTACTGGTACCTAGAAGCTATTTAAGTATTCAAATACAAAGGAAATAATTGACTAAATGCTGCTTTAGCATCTCCTGGCAATTAGAAATCTGGGAATGGCCTTTCACAGTACTTCACCTCAATGGCAAGTCTAATTTATTGCTGCCTCCAGTACAGACAGACACACGCACATACTAGTGAGAGTGCCTGAACACACAAGCTTGAGTACAGAAGAATAGCTGCACAACTTTGAAGAGTATCAGAAATTTTGCTACTTTGTAATAATGAATTAATAATCAGAGGCTTGTAAAAAGAATACATTCGATATTTAGGAAAAAAATAAACAGTGGTCCATTACTAACTTCATATTTAGCATCCAAAAATAAGTCAAAACAGAACACCAATAGCAGCAAAATAACTTAGGGTTTTAAAATACTTTGGTATTAGCTAGAATCTTCTATCACCTACACTGGCACTGCATAATTGAAAAAAGCATGCATTTAAATAGCTTTTTAATTCACAGATGTTAGAACATACGAAGTGCATCTTAATACTCAACTTTTTCAGCAATATAAGACTGCAATAATGTCACCTTACACCAAATAGCTATTTTTACCAAAAATCTATGAGTAGTCACTCCAGGCTTTAACATATTATACCCATAAAGAAATGAAGCCAAAGTTGCACACGTACAAAACAGCTGATATATGTAAACTTCATATTCAGCTTCTGTTTGCAGACAGATACCTATACCTTACCTGCCTGCTGGGGAAGAAAACAAGAAAACCAATATTGCTAATTAGACTATCAGGAAACAAGACGTCACAATACAAATAATTTTATTCCGGTCAAAGATAAGCAAGTCTGCTCCCATGATTTTTTTCAGTAAAACTGAACAGAGACAGAACTAAATTTCCCATCTACTCCCAAATCATATTTTAGAAATAAGATAGAATGCTGTATAGGAAAACAAATGTAAAGAATCCCCCCTGCTCTGCCCGCCCCAGGCAGAACACTGCGCCATGGCACTGCTGAACAGTTGAAACGTCCCTAAAGTACTAAATGCTGCAAAGATAACTTACATTCGCTTAACACACATCTGCAGCAGCTATACAATCTTAAAAGATTATGTTGAAGGGAAAGCGAAGTTTGGTAAAACCTTCACACAGAACAATAAAAGCAACAAATGCTTCCCCTCCTTGGAACTGAAAATGTGATTAAAAGTCTACCTAAAACATCTTTGACAAAAAAAAAAAACCAAACCAACCACACCCACAAAAAAAGCAATGACTTTGTCTTGGGCAAAGATGGCCTTACTCTGGAGGCAGGGTGCTATTTAAAAATTTATTTCTGATTATAAGTTGCTACTTAATGTAAAAACAGTTTCTTCTTTTGGTTTTATCCAAAGGATTTGTGAGACAGAAAGGGTATGCTACCAGTTTATATAAACTTTTGCTTTCCTTGCTATTTTTAGCTTGGCACAAAACATTTACTGGAGCTTAATGGCTTGTTCTCTCATTGCTTTTATTACAAACCATTCAAACGGAAAGTTGTTAAGTGTGCAGTTTGAATTCATAGGTGCTTGTTTTCCACTGGTTGACATCTGCATTGATCATGGTGCGCTCTGTGAAAGTAACCCGTCCTTCCGAATCAATCAGAATGACTGTGTTAGTCCTGAAACAACATAAGGGTAGAAGGTTAAGCCTTGTGTCCAGTATATAAATTTGCAGGGTCCTATCCCTCATCCCCAAAGGTTTTAGCTCATTTTTTTTCTTGACCACATCATCACCACACTAGCAGGGCAGAAATCATCCTGACAAGTTCAAATGGGCACCTTCAGTCCGTTCTTCTGTCACTCCACTGTTCCGATTCCCTGTTGCACTTGCAGCAGCTGACAC
The DNA here is from genome assembly GCA_008711295.1 of Anarhynchus alexandrinus. Taxonomy (NCBI): domain Eukaryota; kingdom Metazoa; phylum Chordata; class Aves; order Charadriiformes; family Charadriidae; genus Anarhynchus; species Anarhynchus alexandrinus. The sequence goes on from VUYV01000004.1 coordinate 6,344,220, forward strand.
ACAAAGCTGCTCATTTACAGAGAGTATGAGAAAAGGTTTAACTTTCTTTAGTGCCAGGTGTTCCATCCATAAGTAGCATAAAACCAAGTTTTTCTTCACAGAATTGACCATTAAGATTTAAACATTGTTAATTGTTATCACAGGACACTGATACACGGTCACAGAAAAACTTTTCTCTCTCTAGGAACTTTCCAACGAGGAAGTTTGTTGTCATGAAAAGCAGATTCCTTTCATGCACCCATGTCACTTTGTCATGTGTAAGCTGTTATTTCCCTATGGACACTGCAGTACTCTGCCAGAGAGAGATGACTGACAAAAGGAAGAGTCTTCCACCAACCTGGTGTGGTGGCCTTCCCCAAGTCATTTCACAGTTGTTCACTCATATAAAAAAGTGCTTAGTTTACTCAGAAGAATATCGTGAAGCCTAATTAACAATCTCTATTCACTAAGCAATGTCGCCAAGGGAAAGATAAGTGATAAGTGGGAGCACAGAATTACAGTAGCAGGGAAGACCTGACACAGTGTTAATTCACCAGTAAGAGGTCAGTATTTCTACGGAGTTATCCCTGTTTCCTTTGAAATAGCTACACTGCAACCTGTGAAGCAAGCAGAGGAAAATGTTTCTTTACTATTTTAAGTCTTCATTATTCCATATTTAAAATGTTCTTTGAATACATTTTCTAGATATACTCAGTTTTTGCAGTGGTTTCTTTCTCAGAATACCAACTTAAAATACTTTCAGAAGTGAATGCTCTCTGGTTATCAGTTTACATCTCTGCAGTGGAAATGCTACAGCTGACTACACCAGAGACCAATCTGACAAAATTGCTGGCAGCAGTTTAGAGCAGGAATTCCCTACCAACAGCAACAGGCTTCACCTGTAATTTTGTCCCACTGAGGATTAAATGCAAGATGCATTACATTATGCTATTCTTGCAGCTTTGGTAGAACGGTGAGCAGAAAGTGAGAGTATCTCAGTAAAAACAGCAACATCAGTTACAGGAAAAGTGGAAATATATGTTCTTTTAAACAAGAGTAATAGGTTTTTAATGTATGAAAACAGCAGCTACATATTACAATGACACGCCTAAAGAAACCTCTAAGTTAGTTAGCTATGCAGATGAAATTATTCTTGCTCTTGGAAGAGAAATGTGTTCTGCAGTTCCTCAGATATAGAAGATAATCGTGTTTTTCTGCTAAAAACACGATTTCAAAGCTTTCCTGTTTTGATAAAATTAGAGGTGGTCAGAGTTAAAACTTATAGCAGCATAATTTTGATTTGAGATATGCTTTGATCCAGTACACAACTGTTTCTGACTATGAATTTTTTACCTCGTTCCATAACCTGGGCAACGCACACATACAGCTGCGTACTTGTTCAGTATAGGACGTATATAATCCTTCCCTTGGTCTTCAATTGCAGGGTCTGGTAACTGACTGAAAAAAACCAAAAAAAGAAAGTATTAAAGTAATAAATAGCAAAAAAAAAAAAAACACATTCATCCCTCTTGAACCAAGCTGTGTTGACTGAGTGATTGATAAGTAACAATCACTTTTCAAAAAGTACAAAAGTGTGAACTGTGTTTAAAATATGAGGAAAACCAAAGATAAAACAGCATGTAAGCTCCTTCCCGTAGAGATTCTTTCTAAGTCTTGAATTTTTGTCTCACTTAAAGAAATCTTTTCCTATCTTGACAAGTTTTTCCACTTTCCTTGTTATTCTTTGTATTTTAGAATCTTTTCTGTATTTTAGTTTCAATTAAAACATTAATGATCAAGTAATTTGAGGCACATCCCACAAACCAGCATTTTTCCAGTTAGACTCCAGGAGTTTTTAGTGTCAAAGAAAGACCTCTCTGCTTCCTTTGATCTTGTTTGGAATACCTGGAAAATACCTAGGACAATCCTTAAAATAAAGTTTGTGAAGATGCAGCAGAGGACAAGGTGAGCTTGCACCCAAACTTCTTGACACACCATAGAATCATAGAATGGTTTGGGTTGGAAGGGACCTTAAAGATCATCTAGTTCCACCCACCCTGCCATGGGCAGGGACACCTCCCACCAGACCAGGTTGCTCAAAGCCCCATCCAGCCTGGCCTTAAACACCTCCAGGGATGGGGCAGCCACAGCTGCTCTGGGCAACCTGGGCCAGTGCCTCACTACCCTCAGAGTAAGGATTTTCTTCCTAAAATCCAATCTAAATCTCCCCTCTTCCAGTTTAAAACCGTTACCCCTCAGTCCTATCGCTCCAATCCCTGATAAAGAGTCCTGATATATTCCCTGATATATTCCTATCAAAACTTAAAAGATATTTAGAAAGATAATTTTATTATAAAGCACATCAAGCTTCATTTATTGTAATTACACAAGTATCAGCATCCCACAGAAGAGATGCTAAGGTCACAAAGGTTACTGCAGCAACCCTACATCCACGGCTTTCCATTCACATCATGAGAACGTATTCTCAAATGCTAGCCATAAGCACAGCTTCTTATTTCAATAATTAAATATTCCATTTTTTTAATCAGTCTAATTTAACTATTATTATAGCAGGTTTTGCGGTTTTTAAGCTTCTTCCATCTTCAAGAAATGATCTCATTTCTGCCTCCTAGCACAGACCCAGTTGTGCCTATACAACAACAATAATTCAGCAGCCTATCAGCTGTACAGTGAATGTTAGGGAATAGGGCAGAACAAATCAGACCGATCAATTCAATCCCATTTTCAGAGCTCATCCTGATCTGCAGAGGAGACTGAGTTTATTATACTGTAACTGACCTTTACATCTAACTGGGATCATTTTCTTTGTTGTTGTGGTGGAGAAGAGGACCTGTGGGTGTTTCAGGGAGAAGCAGTAACAGGTGCAATTCTAGTGCCAATAGAGCAACTAAGCTCTTCTCACTCCTGTATTGGGCACGTGGCTGGAGCATACCATGATGTACCAGGGAAGGCAAATAGCCCGTGAGAAGTGTCAGCTTCTATCTCATACTGCACCACCAACCATTGTACCCACTTAATCCCTGTAACACACACAAAGCGATCACAAACTAATATGCAGTAAGATATTGTAAGGAAGTTCGAAGCTAGTGCATATACACATGTTCGTATTTATTATGTAAAGATCATTTCATCTTGAAGTGTGCTTTGGAAAGATTACAGTCTTAGTTTTAAATACTGCTTTTTGTAAGTAAATATTTCCATTTTAGAGTCAGATGATTTCAGATGAAATCATACTGAAGTACTGAACATTAAGGGAGATCATTTGGACTGTATTGTATCTTATACCTTTGTCTTTTTACTAGTAAAAGGTAAAGTATAACAATTTTTTGAAAAATCACTTGATCTGATATCAGATGAAAAAAGTAATTAAGACAGCTTAGCGGACTTCCCAATTACTACTCATTGTTCAGATGGCTGAGATCTTATGTAAACGTTTATTTTGAACCACTGAAAAATGCCGCAGATGTGAATGCTGGCATTAAAATTGACTGATAAAACTAGGAAACTGGATCTATATACCAGAAACAGCTTTGCTTCAACACAAATCACCCCCTAGACAGGTAGAAGTCAGGCTAAACATGAAAGTGACTGGACGGTGAGCAATGATATGAATTTAGACCACAGCACCTCCTTTACCCTGCTCCACATCTGTACATTTAAAAGGTATAAATTTCCTTTACTTGCAAACATCTAGCTTACGGGTTCAGGTCCACTGTGGAGCCAGGAGTGAGTGCAGGAACCTTACTTAGATACTCAGACTCATGTCTTGGGAACTTCCTTGAGCAGAGGCCTACAGCTGAACTGTGCAAATACTCCCTTACCTCCTTCCCTCATTTAGCCTAAAATAATTGCACTTTTGAGGAAGGCAGCTGGTTCTACTCGGAAAAAGCTTACTTCACCTTCTGTGTTTACTCTGGGTAGCAATACAGAATAGCTAGCAGCTACTAACACGAACCTGTGCGTGTAAACACGTGCTTACTCTGTGTGCAGTAAGGAACTGAACCTTATCCTACAGGGAGCTTCCACAAAGCTTACAGCAAGCAACTTACACATCCCTTGTCTTGCTCTCATTACCCCTACTAAGAGAAGTGCAATCTGTAAAAGAAAAGGGCACAGAGAAATCAGTGTACAGTCTATGAGTACTAAGACTGCAGTAATAATGTTTTCCCTGTCTGCTGCTTAAAAAAATCAATATTGTTGAAAGTCAGTCTCTGTGGAGAAAGAACACTACTTTTGCCCTTCGTTAGCCAGCTTTAGTCAATTAATATAAGGCAAAAGTTTCTTTTCTGTCAAAGTAGTTTCTACATGCAATTTTTAAGCTGGTCGTATTGCGTTTTGAGTAAACTCTGGCTATCATGTTCTTACGGCTCTTGATTATTCATCACTGTAAGAAGCTCTTGCACCAAGTCTTCTTTGCTAAGGTCTTGACTTCTCTTGACCACTTCTGTGAAAAGTTGCTTCCCATATTGAAGTTTCTTCCATGGTGTATCCAACAAAGAATTACTCAATCCATATATTCCTATACATAAGAAAAAAACAAAGCAAAACCAAAACACCTAAACAACTTACTAAGCTCTGGAGCAAAGAAAATTAACATATGTACTATGCAATAAAACCCTTCATAATTATCTTATCTCACATGGTCTAAGGGACAGAAACAAATGCTGTCAGCAAATTCATCATGAATCTCTTTGATAACTTGCTTATTCATCCTATTGCCAGTTTTCATTTTGCTTCAAAAATAAGTGAGGTCATTCGACTATGTATCAAAGATGTATATAATGTGATACAATAAATACAACACATTTTCAGATAGTAAGAATCCCCTAGGTGTATAACTCATAATAAAATAACCTAACCATTTCTCAACAACTCTTCTGGACCACTGTTTCAGACTGTTTTATTAGGGGGAAAAACACCCACAAAGCCAATACACAACCACAAAACCACCTCTCCAAAACACCCACTTCAGAGCATCATTGCTTTAAGCTTGCTAAAATTAGCTGAATTTAAGATTTTCAGTGCTGTTATTAACACAATGTGGTGTGAAATCAGGTGAAATATCAAAACCCTTTTTTTTTTTTCCCTGCAGAAAAGCACTATTAGAAACATGGGGGTATTGCATAACCTAAGCACAAAATAACTCGTAATCATGATGTTGAGTTTATTTCTGTAAAGCAACTTTAACCCTTCAAGCTTTACATGCCATGAAATTAATGAAATCTGTGGTAAGAATGTTATGTGATAAGTTTAAGATTTAAAAGCAGTAACAATCAAGTGTTTACAGACCAGTCCCTGTGGACCACTTCTAGCTGCAGAGTATCTACATACTTAATAATGTTCAGGAGGGGGGGAATAAATCAATTTAATTGGAAACAGTATTGTGGTGATTTGCAGCTGTCATTACAGACTTCACAAATTTTAATACAATTTAAGTGATTCCCCAGCTAACCTTTATCAGCACGTATGCTATAAAACACATGCCCCATTCCTAAAGAGGAGACTACAGCGGGCGTGAATCTTACACTCGCCTGTGCTTCAGGACTCTTCTGCTAATAATATACAGTACTTTGGTTGACAGTTTTATTCTAATCCATATTTGCAGCAGTTACTTTTAATCTCTCATTTGCTAAACTATGAAAAAGGTACAACAGAATTATATAATTTTTGCAGTCTACTCTTTTCCAGTTTAGCTATATTAATCATAATTTGGTTTTGCCTCTGATTTTAGTCTTGAAAAACACTGCAAAGCAACATTTGATGACAAGAAGGAGCCTTCTCTTTAGAGATACCCTATATTTCTCACCACAATCCAAACAAATAAGCACAAAGATTACCAAGCCTTGGCTCTCCCTAAAGACAGGCACATACATTGAAAATGTTGTTGAAGCGTGGAGACTAGAATTACCTTTGCTACAGCCTGCACATACCTAAAATTTGTGATTCAGTTTCTCATTACAACAAGCAGCCAGATTTTTAAGGGGTTTTGTTTGTTTGTTTGTTTGTATTAAACCCTATTTTGTGCTTGCAGCTGTACAAAATCTAACAGCTATTTCCAAGAATTTATGCTGTAATTGCTACAGTTCCCATTTGCCTACTCGCAGCAACATTTTGACCATTAACCTAAGCAGGCAAAATGAGCCACTGTCATTAACTGTTATCAACCAGCTACATTGCTCAGAGCCTTCTATGTGTCCTTGTCCATTTAAATTGGCTTTTTGGTGATGAATTCTGGAATATTGATCTATGTAGTTGGCTAGCAAAGGCTAGATTTTAAATATGTTAAATCAAGCCACTTGATAAGACAGACTTTTTGTAAATAATTTTTTTTAAGCTAACTCTGTCCCTACGGAAGCATAGTCACACTATGTCCTTAACAATGCTGGGTAAGAAGAGTTGGGGTCAAGTCCACGAACCTCTGAAAATACCATTCCTCAGGACAGACTTCTGTCCTTCAGTCATGGTCACCTAAGGAGCACCCCACTAATTGCAGTGCAGGTGGGTACGCTGACATGGATAGAAGCTTGTAATGAAGTATTGATTCTTTACTGAAATTTATTAGTAAATACTTAAATGTATTTAAGGACATTTAATCTTTTTTTTTTTTTTAAAGAATGCAAAGAATAAGTTAATAAAGACAATGCTCAAATAGCTAAATTACTAGAGCAATACAGCTACATCCTGACTCCCTTAAAATAACAGAGTAAAATTCAGACCTTCTAAAGAAAACCTACCAGGACTTAGGAAAACAGGTTCTGGTTCTCCTTTGTTTCCATAGTAGCAAATTACATCTCCTTTGGTGGTACTGAAAAATATAAATAAAAATTTCTCCTTGAAAACCCATCAGCTTCTATATTTGATTACGCTCTAATTTCATGCAATCTTCAAACACAGCAAGATGTTTCTCCCACTGTTACTACTATGACACCGCAGCCCAGAGATTAATTGATGAGTTCTATTACTCTCCTCTCAAAATACTGTATTAGCTGTAGCACTGTCAAATAGCACCATTAACACTTTTAAGCATAACTGTAATAAAATTCAGTAAAAACCCAGAATGGCTGCATGGAAAGTAGCCAGGCTTAATAGCAAAAATCTGCATGGCTTTGAATAACTGGAGATTTAGTTACGTGGGGGAAGGGGGCACATTAAAACAAAAGGACAGTCCATCCATCACAGCAAGTAATGTTTTCCCATCATCTCTTTTGAATCGCTACTGCATTCTAAGAGGCTGACTACTGTGGGCTGTTTTATCTGGCAGAAGTAAATTTTTAGGCCCACTTATGGCAATGTTGTAGGGCATGTTGAGTCCTTTAAGTGACAGATATGTATTTTCAAGCCATTTTCAGATAATTGTAGTTACTGTTTGTAAGCTCTCTCTCTGGCTTCAGCACTCACTCTCTCTTGTGCACAGTTTAGCAAGGGGATCTCACATAACATTCAAAGACAGCTTCCAACATTGCAAATAACTCTCACTTGGCAGAGAAGATATCAGCATACCCGAATAACAGAGATTTTTAAGTAGTTGTACTGATACTGACAACGCAAATACCAAATCAACTGATAAGTAAAAAAAATAAAGTAAAGTCAGTCATAAATAAGCCTTATGTGTTGTGTGGGAAATGGAGAGTGGTGGGGATTGCCATGAGATGGCTCACTCTCAACAACCCTCAATCCCATCCACTGACAAGAAACAGTGATTCCTCAGATTGCCTTTTTTTGTTTTTTAATTTGCCAGGACATAGCCATGAGATCATATAATTCTGTATTTCACTCTAGTGATTTACTTGTTCTTACTCGTGGAAGAGACTATTATTCCAGTTACCAACAAATATATTCTGACTAGTTCAGCTTTTAATTTGTCGCTCAAGCTCTAGCTCCTTACACAGCAGATAGACTTTTTGAATTAAAAAAACAAAACAAAACCAAACAACCAAACACACACAAAACTTGCAGTTAAGATTGGATTTGGATTGAGTCACATAAAACATAATACAGTAGAGAAGCCATTTCCAGCTCCTCATTTTTTCCTAAGACAGAAAGACATATCTGTGCCTTGATGCAAATAAGAGTATATAGAATGCAATCTCATTAATGATGTACTGGAAGTTAAATTGCTCTGCATAAGTTAGCATCCGCTACTCAAACCTTAATAACAAGCAAAACAGTCTTGATTTAGCTGTTTATATTCTTCTTAAAAAGCCATTCTGAAAGACATTCTAGAGCATCCTTTGCAAGACAGCCAAATGCAGAGGGAAATATTAACTTATTAATTATACAAGTCAGAAGAGGCAAGGAGGATTACAAAAAAACCCCACATAAAGCAAAAATAAAACTGCCTTTCCTCCTCCCAAACCCATGAGACACTTCTCGTGTCTAAGGCAGAGAATATAGCATTTTCAATGAATATAAGAAAGTGCTGCTGAAAAGTACAAAGGGAAGAAAAAAAATTATTAGCAACAACTTGAACTTCCCTTCTATTTCTTGAGACTCCTTCAGGTACAAACAAGTTCCGAATTAGAAGTTACACAGAAAAGAGGTATAGTCAGTTCACAAGCAGGTAAACACAGCAATCAAAAGAAAAGCTGTTTTTACCAGACACACGTTTTCTTTGTTGAGTAAGTTTAAGTATTATAAATAAATTACTTGAAGAGTGGGAAAAAACTCTAATGAAATATTCACCTATTATACTGGTTCAGCAATTTTTTTCTGCCAGTATACTCGTCTGCAGAAACACTTGTAACGAGAAAAGTGAGCAAAAGGTGTATTTCCTGAAACTATTTTTATAGTCACATCAGATACAATGAGAAGTCTTTGACTCTTTTTCCTATTACCAGCTCCTTCAAATAAGTTACAAAGATACTTTGCATTTAAGCTAGATGGACACTATTGCAAATTTTCTGAAATTGCAAACACAAGGCTCCCAAACGTTCTTCCCTTAACTGGATTCTGACAGGTCTTCAAGGGGACAGGAAAAACTTTACATAGCCAGAGAAGCTGAGCCATACTTTATTTGGCTGCAAATACTAAGCTACGTATCTGAGATGCCTGGGACCTTACAGGAGTAAAAAAGGAATGGAGTTCAAAGGACCAACAGACCTTCTATGAGGAGATCTGGGTGTTTGAGTTCAGTTATTCAAAACCCAAAACCTTTGAAAACAGGATGATGTTAATCAACTTGCTCAAAGCATGTTATGGCCCTTGCAAAGCGTTACACAAACAAAGTCTAGACCCAGACTGAAAACTGAATTGAAGTTATACTTAAGGTTCTTAAGTCCTTGTTTATTAATGTTAGGTTAGGACCAGCTGGCCATTTTAGCAATGTCAGGTCTTTCCTCTCCTCAGCATTCTTTGTATTATCTTTATGGCCAGTTAACGGTTCGCATAAAGTGATGTTAACGTGTATGATGCCTGTCTATCCCACCTGGGGTTAGACACCTTCCTACAAGCCTGGTTCCGATCGGTACATTTGGAGTTGGCACACAGTTAGTACTAACACCAGAAGGAATCCCTTGGCAGCTGAAAAAGGAGAGCATTGAGCTGAGCTGTCATTCATAGACCAGTCTGACTTCTTGGCCCCAGTCACACACTAGGATACCAGAAGTCATATCCTCATAACACTGGCACGTGGCATTTTCCATGAATGGGGGCATAGAAAAAGCAATGTGCGAATAAAGTATTTTAGGTCACCTCAAGTTACTGAATTGGTGTGTTTCATGGAGCAAACAATTTCTATTGTGTCTCAAAAGCAACAAGCAGTACTTTGAAAAATATAAACCATAAATAAGAATTAATACGATACAGACAACGACTAAGCACAGGGAGAAGAAGTAAACCAAAGTTAAAAAACAGGAGAAAAGTTGGCTGCTAGTGATCTATTTTAACATTAACACTTGGGTAATTAAAAAGAATAAAACTACAGTAGCAATTATAAATATACTACAATAATTTTATGTATTAGGCAAATAAAACAAAAATCATAAAGTCGTTGTAGGGCTGTGGGTTTTTTTCAGTTAAGACACCAGCAATTACACAAACTATTTTATTGGTGCATTAAATACTCTCTTTTCAAATTGTTGAACTGTATCTGCTGTGGAAGGTCTATGAAGAGAAAAGATCAGAGCAATTGTTATCACCGATGTCTCAAAAGACAGATTTTTAGATGGAAAGGTAGACAAATGGCCCAAGCAAGCCCTTGAACACAGCTGTAAGACAAGTGCTGTCATAAATGAGACCACATGCTGAATAAGTAGGCACTACTGACTTCCTCTAGCAATGGCTTTTTATGTGAAAGAATATTATCATCTAGCATCTGTTCCGAGATTCTCGTGACTGAGAAATTCAGTAACAAGATCCCCTGGAGTTTAACAAAAAGATGGGGAATACATACAAACTGCAGGGTCACTAATTCAGGACATCTGTATCTTATTGTTTCTACATTCCACATTCCCCCAGATGTGTGTTTTCCATTACACTTACCTCCACTGCAACACTGCTGCTGTCTTCTGTCAAAAGAAGATTGAAGCCTTCCAGGAGACTTCTGAAATGGGGATACTTCCAAAATCTAGTTCAGTGTGCCAGTCAGCTATTCTTTCTTTTATCATTTGGCTCTGCCTATTCTCTTCCTACTGTTTACAGATACTCAGTACTGAACATAAAGGCAGAAGCCAAGATGAAAAAAAATCACTGTAAGCTTGATCACAGCAAGAGCCTCAAACTCCTGGCCTGGACTCGGTTCTCTTCCCTCCCAGCTTTACAAGTATAGACACCAATTTCACCGGAGAAGTAATAAAGGCATAATTAAAGTGATGACAATAGGACCCAGTAGACTTTTTTTTTTTAAAAAAAATCCTAGCCATAGCTGACAGCAGAAAAAGAAGAAACTAAAACTAGATAAAAATTATGTTCTTAGATACATCATTCTGTCTAAAAAAAAAAGTAAGCACTCATAAATATTCTGGGAAATATTCTAGGCAGCATAAATCTCAGTAGTAATAGATGCTTCACAGCAACATGAAAGCCATCCAGAGTTTGCCAGAATGACTTCTTAATGCTGATGAAATACAAGCAATGTCCTTTTGCACCCCTGCCCTGCTTCAAATTCAAGGCGGCTCCAAGTCATGCTCAACAAAAATACAGGCAGAAAGGAAAAGAAAAAAGTAATGAGGCAGTAAAGCTCCACAGGGTGTGGTTATCACCAAGTGATCATTCCCCTGGGCACTGAGCTCTAATCTTCCAACAGGGTGAGTATTTTACAAACAAGGACATGGCATTGTTTTATGAGTAACGTGCACATATTTTTTGCACAAGGAGAAAAGGTGAAATTAACAGCTCAAAATACTGAACAGTAGCGTCAACTGAATAGTACAGTTCACAGATTACTTTTCTTCTCTTCAATGTTCATGAGCTAATCAGAAAACTTTCTGTTCTGAAGCTAAAAAACAAGCACCAAACCACCAACTATAAAGCCTGAACATTTTTGTACATATACCACCTACCATCAAATAACATGGTGAAAAGAATACTGCTGGATACTCAGAGCATACAGAGTCTGCTTTAAAACACTACTCTGATTTTGTTGTCAGTGTCTGAACGTTTCTTTGGCATTGTTCTAATTTTTTTGAGCCAGGCAGAAGCTGAACCCAGAAGGAAGAGAAAAAATTCTGTTGACGTTGGATTGTCCATCTCATTAGACTTGCAAATGACTGAGAATCTACGCAGAAATATTTCAAAGATGGTAGTACAGAACACGTTAGAGAAGTATCTGGACACCTCATCTTCATGAGGAAGTCACAAGCAGCAAGACAGATGTACTCTGCAGAAAGTGGTATTAGGACAGACAATGCATGAGAAGAAATGTAAGCGAGCTTATAGAGCAATCATGACAACTTGCCCATCTACATTCTTTCCACACCAGCAGTCTGACCCTATCTCACTGTTCACTGGAAAGGCTCCTAAGTCTAACCTCTGGAGAGCAATCAAATCCCTCCCACATAGCCTTGTCTTGATAACCATAGTGAACGAGACAACCCATGTTTTTAAAACCTGGTCACACTGTTCAGGTGTTTTAATGTTATGAGGCCCTGAACTATCAGTTAAGCCTTTGCCCAAACACCTTTTCTTCAGCTTGCTTTTTTTACTTCATCAATGATGTTGCTACATAACTAACCAGATGTAGATTTCCATATTGAAAAAGAAAACATATATAAAGTATATATATAATTTATATGTATAAACACCTTTAAACATATCTTTCATATTTGTTTATCTATTTCCCCCCCCACACACACACTCTAACTCCATTGTTTTGGGGATCTGCATTTTCAACTGGAACTCAGTCCTATCCATCATCACATCAAGGATCAAACCTATTATTAACCAAACTTCACTCTCCAGATCAGAACATGAAGAATATATTCCAGTACATAATCTCTCTTTTCAATACATTACCAAATTAGTCAATGCAGGTGATGCTATAGTTTACTACATTTCCCCTGGAGGGGTTGAAAACTGCCTGTCACAGTGGAGAGCAGAAAAGCTTCCATGAAAGGCCTTTTTCTCCTTCCAGTTGACTTGTTTTGTAAGGGACAATTCATCTATTCCTCATGGAGAAAGTGATTCACTCCTATTACACAGGATAAACAATACAGGCTCTAACTGACAACCTGTCAGAGACTCTAAACTTGCTGGGAGATTGACAAGAAGCTGCCACTTCAGTTTGTCCTTCAGGGCAGTATTACACATTCGGCAGCATGGAACGCAAGTGAGATGCTGCCACAACAGCCCTAATGAGTTTGAGATGCCCATGAAAGCCTGAGCAACTGTAGCAACTAGATTTGTTGGACATAAACACAGGTTTCCTCAAGACAGAAATGCTGTCCCAATCATCAACAAAAGCAGCTCACTATTACTTCAGATATTATCACAAAGGGAGAAAGAAGGAAAACTGCTCTGAATCTTAAGCAGACATTTTCTTCGAGATCAGTCCAGCCTCCGATAACCTTGCCCCTCTCTAATCAGACCTACTGATAGTCAAAATTGGAGGAATAGCAACGCTGCCTTCTTAGAAGCTAATTTTGCAGCCACACAAGACTCCAAACAGACACTGTTTGCCATATGCCATACATTCAACATAATAGTACATTTAGCATAATGGGATAAGTATTCATGACTCTCATACTCAGCAGGTACAGCAAGATAACCTGAAGAGATCAGAAAACTAAAAGTACTAAGTATTTTTTTCCAATACGGTATTCTTATTGAAAAAATAAATGAATAGCATTTGAATTGACATCATGAGATGCCACAAAGCAAACAGATTACACTGGAAGTGTCAAAACCCATGCATGTTTAAAATAAGAGTCACACAAAGCTGTGGAAATAAACAACAAGATTTTACAACCCGTATCGTGGCTTCCAGCTCTCCTTCTCACATCACTGCACCTGTATCATCTAGCATACTGCCATCATAATAATAGAGAGAGACAATAAAAATTTCTTTTCCTGAAATGTGTACCTGAAAACTCAAACATTGTAAATCTCTCTCTAAACGTGCTCCTTACAGTCAGCAGTATCCTGTGCTCAGATATACCCTTCCTCAACAGGGCTTCATTTACACTTTCAATTTGAGTTTCCTCTCCATTTCACACCACTCTAACAGAGCCAATCACTATTTGTTGCACAACAGAAGAACATGTTAAGAATAGTCTTCAATCTTGACTTTGAACAGTAACATGACCCAACAAAATAGCATCAACTACAATAACATTTTCTATTTACATAGAAAAGTAGCTTCCATTTAGATACTACATTTCTCTCAGGAGTACTTCTAATTTCCTAAAATGACAAGTTTACATATCTTATAGAAATTGCTCTGCATCATTAGCTTGCCAAGAATTTCATTTCATCAGAGTATCCAAGGCTAAGGACACATCAAAATGGAAAAGTTAATCAACACATACAGCTTTCAGAGTGATACTCAGCAAGGAATTAGGACCTTCATCACCACAGAAAGACTATTCAATTGAGCATACAATTCCCTATCACCCTTGCATGGAGGAATAAAACAAACAAAAACAACACATGAATGATTGCCTTAACAAATAATGTCAATTGAGTCTACTTTAATATCATTATACTAGCAGGCGTTATGACTATTCTATTTACCTAAATCAGAAGAAAACTTCAAACTTACTTACTGCTTGCCTAGGTCACACCTTGAATATCATGTTTGCTTGAAAACATAGTAAGACTATTTCTTCTGTTATCTTTTCAGTTACAGATAGCCTTCTGATTCATGAAAGCTAGCCAGGCAGCAACACACATTAATATTCAAGGATCACTTCCTCCAAGCTCAGGAGCGACACGTCCCAACAAAGAAGAAGGCAGGCAAAAACACCAGGAGGCCTGGATGGATGAACAAGGAGCTCCTGGACAATCTCAAAGCAAAAGGAAGCCCACAGAGGGTGGAAGCAAGGACAGGTAGCCTGGGAGGAATACAGAGAAACTGTCCAAGCAGCCAGGTATTGGGTTAGGAAAGCTAAAGCCCAGATAGAATTAAACCTGGCCAGGGACATCAAGAGCAACAAGAAAAGCTTTTACAGGTATATCAGTGATAAAAGGAAGACTAGGGAAAACATGGGCCCTCTCCAAAGGAAACGGGAAACCTGCTTACCCAGGATATGGAGAAGTCTCTAAAGAACTCAACGAGTTCTTTGCCTCAGTCTTCACCAGCAAGGGCTCTAGCCACACCGCCCAAGTCACAGAAGGCAAAGGCAGGGACTGGGAGAATGACCACCCACTGTAGGAGAAGACCAGGTTGGAGACCATCTAAGGAACCTGAAGGTGCACAAATCCATGGGACCTGATGAGACACGTGTGTGGGTCCTGAGGGAACTGGCGGATAAAATTGCTAAGCCACTATCCATCAAATTTGAGAAGTCGTGGCAGTCCGGTGAAGTTCCCACTGACTGGAAAAGGGGAAACATAACCCCCATTTTTAAAGAGGGAAAAAAAGAAGACCCAGGGAACTACAAGACAGTCAGTCTCACCTCTGTGCCTGGCAAGATTATGGACAAGATCATCCTGGAAACTCTGCTAAAGCACATGGAAAATAAGGAGGTGATCATGACAGCCAACATGGCTTTACTAAGGGCAAATTGTGCCTAACAAATTCAGTGGCCTTCTACAATGGGGTTACAGCACTGATGGATAGGGGAAGAGCAACTGACATCATCTCCCCGCACTTCTGCAAAGCATTTGACACTGTCCCGCATGACATCCCAGTCTCTAAACTGGAGAGACATGGATTTGACACATGAACCACTCAGTGGATAAGGAATTGGCTCCATGGTCACACTCAAAAAGCTGTGGTCAATGGCTCGATGTCCAAGTGGAGACCAGTTACGACTGGTGTTCCTCAGGGTTCAGTACTGTTTAACATCTTTGTTGGTGACATGGACAGTAGGATTGAGTACACCCTCAGCAATTTGCTGATGACACCACCCTGTGTGGAGCAGTCAACACACTGAAGGGAAGGGATGCCATCCAGAGGGACCTGGACAGGCTTGAGAGGTGGGCCTATGCAAACCTCATGAAGTTCAACCAGGCCAAGCACAAGGTCCTGCAAGCAGGTCAGGGCAATCCCAAGCACAAATAAAGGCTGGGAAGAGAATGGATTGAGAGCAGCTCTGAGGAGGAGGACTTGGGGGTGTTGGTAGATGAGCTCACCATGAGCCGGCAATGCACACTTGCAGCCCAGAAAGCCAACCACATCGTGGGCTGCATCCCCAGCAGGGCAAGGGAGGTGATTCTGCCCCTCCACTCTACCCTCGTGAGATCCCACCTGGAGTACCACATCGAGCTCTGGGGCCCCCAACATAAGAAGGACACGGACCTGTTGGAGCAAGTCCAGAGGAGGCCACGAAGATAATCAGGGGACTGGAGCACCTCTGCTGTGAGGACAGGCTGAGAGAGTTGGGGTTGTTCAGCCTGGACAAGAGAAGGCTCCAGAGAGATATTATAGCAGTCTTTCAGTACTTAAAGGGGGCCTACAGAAAAGGTGGAGAAGGACTCTTTATCAGGGAGTGGAGCAATAGGACAAGGGATAACACCTTCAAACTGGAAGAGGGGAGATTTAGATTAGATATTAGGAAGGAATTCTTTACTCTGAGGGTGGTGAGACACTGGCCCAGGTTGTCCAGCAAAGTTATGGCTGCCCCATCTCTGGAGGTGTTCAAGGCCAGGTTGGATGGGGCTTTGAGCAACCTGGTCTAGTGGGAAGTGTCCCTGCCCTTGGCAGGGGGGTAGGAACTAGATGATCTTCAAGGTCCCTTCCAACCCAAACCATTCTAGCAGCAGAGAGCACAAGAAGTCAAATACTCTGACCATGGTAAAAATTAATTTAAGCAGCAGAAAAATTTTGGGAAGTCTCTGGTGGGATAATAAACTTTGTAAAGTATAGAGTAAAAATAACAGAAAAGCGGAAAATCCTGTAATTGCCTAACCTGCTGCTGGATTAAACTTCTGGAAACATAACCTATATGTTTACTTCTAAGCAGGCAGACCAAGCAGAAATATACTCCTGGTATCTTCAACAGGTAGCACATGTCTGCCTTTCTGTATTCATCCTTTTAGACTTCAATCATGTATATCAGTCTCGTTTCACTATCCCATCATAACATACCAAATTAAAAAAATGAAAACTAATAGCCTGGCAGGGGGAAAAAAAAAAAAAAGACAAAACACTTGCTGGAAAGTGGGAGAGTAGGGCAGAAATGACTGATAAGTCTGAACCACCAGATGAAGGTGGTCTAATACAGAAAGTGAAAAACATAGACACAAGGCCAATTAGTGATAGAGTGCTAGAAATTATTTTCACTGAAAACAGTAAACACTGTGACCTTCTGGTTTAAGTGTATGTGGTTTCCCAGAAACATGCAGAAAATCTGAGTGGGGAAAGCCCGGCACTATCAGGTTGTCTAATAAGATTGATGCTTCTGCAGAAGGTGTGCCAAAGCAGTAATGTGCTCTTGGCAATTTATACCTGCTTATGGTCATGAAGTATGCATCTAACTGAGAATTGATACATAGCCTGGAGATGACTTAGCCCTGGATTTCCATTCTTCTGAATCAGGCATAATGCAAGGAAAAATCTGCATATATACTTGTGCGCACACACATGCATGTGCAGTGGAAAGGATTGTGCCAACCTCACTGACTATAATTAAGTATCCAAGGTTCTTTCTTCAGCTACAGAAACTTGAAGAAATTAACGTATTTGTTACGTACTGATTTTTTTTTTAATGTTGCAGCAAAGATTAAGCAAAGATTAATGATACAGCCACTCTGACAGAAATAATAGCCTGAAAGCCTTCAGCTGTTCTAATCCTGCCACAGCATGCCACCTCTCAGAGGAAAAAAACAAATTCTGAAAAATTATAGAGCTAAAGTTTTGTTTTCTCCAAAACACAAGCCACATAGCCTTCAGGGTAAAGATTGACTATGGCCTATTAGGGAAAGAATCGCAAGATGTTTTGCAGGAAGCAATGATTAGAATACAAGATAGCTCTCCAGTGTTTGGAAGATGAAAAAAATAACAAAGGAAATTACGACTAGAGCAACATTAGGACCTTACATGCCAGTTAGCACAAAAAAGAGCTCTAGCTTTAGTTTGTGACAGGCTTCTGTATTGTTACAGTTCTGTGCTAAGAAGCACACGTACGTCACTGCTGTTATCTTTCTCCCTTTGACATTTGAACTGTGATGTTTTGTAGACTTACTTCAAGTCAGCTGCTAATAAGTTAAATCCATTGTAAAGATGTCCTTCTACTGAAACTTTCTTCAAGTAAGAGTAGCTGTCCAGATCTGCAGTCAAGAAGTTTGTTACAAGAGCACCTAAGAAAGAGAAGTACATAGAGCAACTTGTATGTGCGAACTCACTATTCTGATAGGTTTGGTAAAACAAACAGTAAGACACAAGATTTCTGTTACCAATAGGGTATAACGTGGCGGGGGCGGATAAATAAAAAAATCAACCAACCAACCAGCCAGCCTTTAAAAGCCTTACAGCATTGTATCACGTCCACATTAAGAGCTCGTCTTTTACACTGAAGAACTCAGTCAAAAGCTCTTGATCAAAGTTTTTACAGAATTCATATTTACTAACTATTCTATACGGGATGTGCCTTTCCTCTCCTCCCACCTTGCTGAACTATTTCTTGTCTTGCTTCAATTCCCTGATATATGACCATAAAATGAAATACACATGACACGGTTCATTTGTTTCTCTGTATAACATGTTTTGCCATTGCAATGTATTCCCAATGCAGTAGCATATGACAGTTACAAACACACCTATTTTTACTAAAAAAAACAACCCCACAGATGTGCTCTTTCTGAAGAGCTTTTTTCCTATTATTTCTGCTCCTCTGATTTATCAATGTGTAGGGGAGAAGAGACTACAATGATCTTTTAAGTTAACCTCCAGCATAATCCAAGTTGCGTTGTTTCCCTGACTTAGATGTTTATACAAGAACATACACATTTTAAAAAGTCTACTGTAATCTAAATGTAGCTCAATGCTTGTCTAGTTGTTCTGACTGTTAATTAGAATTACTTTCAAGAGAAGACAGTTGGTGCTGCATTTCTTGTCTGAATGTAACTTCAGGCTCTAGGCACTGCATCTTGTTTTACTTTTGCCTGTTTCATTAGAAATCACTATCCAAGTCAAGTTCCCCACACAGGTACTCAAACTCATCAATTCACAAATTCTGTTTACAGCACGTAACCATTTGATTTGTCCATAAAGTGGTGTTAAAAAGAAATGAATACTGTAATCATCACTATTTTACTGGGCCACCAGGGCTTGTTTGTCTGATTTCTTCTTTTGCTATTTCTACTCCTTCATACCTCTTCCTTTTGCATTTTTATCAATCTTTGGCTGCAAATAGTTTGTCAGGGCTGCCATCTTGCCTTTCTTACTGATTCCCAGCCATGTCCCACCTTCTTTTCCTTCCTCCATATCCAGACCTAATGGAATAAGTAAAAGTTAGGCTATTAGATTAATTTAAAAAAAATCTCAAGCTTAAATCATAATTTCTTAATGCAAGTCCTGAGTCTTGATCAGGCTGGATAAAACACAGTAAGTAAAAGACTGTCTTCCTGGACAAGTGAGGTAAGCCCACTTAAATTACCCCCCCCCCCTCCAACTCTGCACTATCAAATATTTTCCAAGCTGCTGCAATAATAGATGAGAGATAATGAGAAAATTAAATGTAAAAGCAAAATTATAACCTTTGCCTATATGCTAAAATACATATAAAACTTTAAGTAAGCTCAGAATACTTGTTAGCTCAAAAGCAAATCTCAGAAGATTCATGTTATTTTGAAGTTTAAATTCACAAGTAACCAGAAAAATTTACATTAGGGCAGGTAACTGGCAAAGATCTTGGACTCTGGTAACAGTAATTTACATTGAGGAGGGCAACCCACAAAAATGAAGCCCACAACCAAACCTCTTGAAAGAGAGTACAAGTTAAAAAAACATCCCCGCTACCTATTTGTAATGAGCTCATGTTAACCAGCAAGCATTTCATGGAAAAACAAGAACTAGTTCAATAGAACAGGTACGCTGTTTTAATTCTGAATCATCACGTAATTAGAAGATCAAAAGAACAGGTTTTGGATCCTTATTCAGAAACTTCTGTCTTTCTTTGGTATCCAAAACTTCAATATTGAGTTTAGCCATATCACATCTTTACACAACACTTTTACTACCGTTCTCTATCTTAACTGAAACGGGCACAAAAGAAAAACATACAACTTTGTTGACCGATGCCCAATGATTAACACACGGCAAGTCATGTTTTCCAAAATTGCCTTAAGTGCAAAATATTTTTTCATTTTTAAGTCACACAAAGAATCATAGAATCATAGAATGGTTTAGGTTGGAAAGGACCTTGAAGATCATCGAGTTCCAACCCCCCTGCCATAGGCAGGGACACCTCCCACTAGACCAGGTTGCCCAAGGCCACATCCAGCCTGGCCTTGAACACCTCCAGGGATGGGGACTCAACAACCTCTCTGGGCAACCTGTTCCAGTGCCTCACCACCCTCAAAGTGAAAAACTTCTTCCTAATGTTCAATCTAAACCTGCCCTCTTCCAGTTTGAAGCCATTCCCCCTTGTCCTGTCACTACATGCCCTAGTAAAAAGTCCTTCCCCAGCTCTCCTGTAGGCCCCCTTTAGGTACTGAAAGGCCGCAATAAGATCTCCCCGGAGCCTTCTCTTCTCCAGGCTGAACAGCCCCAACTCTCTCAGCCTCTCCTCATAGGAGAGGTGCTCCAGCCCTCGGATCATCCTCGTGGCCCTCCTCTGGACACGCTCCAGCAGGTCCATGTCCTTCTTGTGTTGGGGACTCCAGAGCTGGACACAGTACTCCAGGTGGGGTCTCACGAGTAGAGTAGAGGGGCAGAATCACCTCCCTCGCCCTGCTGGCCACACTTCTTTTGATGCAGCCCAGGAATAAATTTGATTCATTTTGGTTCAATTTGCTGCTTTCATTTGAGATAACATTATTAACTCAAAGGCATGGGATCTCCACAGACACACCGCCTGGATGGAGAATATACCAGTTTCTTATGCCAAATATGGACAAAGCTGGAAAGGCTATAAAAGGCAAAAATTCAGGGCCCTTCAGTTTTCAGGATAGCTTTTTGTTTGTTTGTTTTGAACTGCTACATAAGCAGGGGAAGCAGCATCCAGAATGTCTGGCACGAAACAGAAACGTCAGCCAGAACTTCAGAAGCAAGGGAGTTGTAGCGCAGTGTGAGCAATTTCTCCTCACAGGCCTCCTTGCCAATGACAATAACACACGGCATCAGCAAACAGGATTCGCAAAGTCAAAATTTTGCATTTAAACAATGCTTTGTCTTCCAGAGCTGCTTCTGTTTCTGAAAAAAGGCAGAAGTATTCATTATACTTAAAAACGACTACAGATACATCCCCTACAAAGGGGAACCAGACAGCTGAGTGACTGTACTATCAGTTTAGCAAAACGTAGACACAGAAGCAAATAAACTGATGGATCAATAACTAAAATTATTCTGTAGCCTATAAATTATTAACCGATATGAAATGAGAAAGTTTTCACTTTCTTGAGGCTTGGTTTAATGATTTCAAGTCACTATTACAGACAATGAGTCTGTGGGATAACTAATTCCACAGTATTTCAGTGCATCTGACAAAGTAATCGTTTGTGATGGACAAATTAACTGCACTGCTTGGACTGAAATCCATTAAAGAACTTAAACTGGGAAAAAACCCACGAGATATTAAAACACAAATAAGATAATAATAGCACAACTCATCTTTCAAACTTATGACATGCTTTCCCCAGAAGTACAGGGAAGAAGCATATTTCTTACTAGAAATGCAACACTACCACCCCAATAACAAAAAATCCAGGCAATAATTCCCTTATAAATTGTACAAAAAACACTCAAAATGAGACGACATACATACCACTAAGGATCTCATTGCTGCTGTCCCAAAAATCTGCCGATTTGGATGGTCTGTGGTAAAATTCATCTCTATTAGCTGCTAGAATAAGCCTGTAGAACACAAGGGAAAAAGGATACTATTACTTACAAATAGGAACTCACAGTGCAGGCAGGAACACAATCCAATTCTTGCCACAGCATTAACTCATTTTAAGTATGAAACCATCATTTATCCTCTCATCTCACCTTTATCACTCAGTGTAAAGGTCAAACGACATCTGACAGCAGCCTTCTCTCTTTGTCTTGAGACATTCAGCAAGTCTATCTTGTTGCATGAATGAGGCAGCTATTATTTTTGAAGAATACTTCCAATGCAAGAGATTGAATTAAGATTGCATTAGCAATCTTAAGATTCCTCAGCATGTGAAATTACAGCTTAATTAAAGAGAATGTAAAGGTAACCCACAGATTTATAGGTAAAAAAAAAAATCTGAAGCATGAGAGTATGTTTTTACAGGATCACTACTTAGGATCATGTAGTCACGGTATTTTTTAATCTAACACCTAAAGCTCTACTTATGTGGTTCAAAGATACGAGTCAGATGTTTTTGTCTGTAAGTACCCAGAACAGAGACAAATTTGCGACAGTCTCAAAGGTCCAGCCCCACTGAAATTCATTTGAAGAAAAGACAGCATGCTCAAGGAAGCAGAGAAGTAAAGGGGAAAGGCATGGGGTTTTGTAACAATCAAAGTATTTTGGTGGGGCTTTTCACCCCATTTTTTATTGGTTTGGGTTTCTTTTTTTTGCATGTGTAGTTGCTTGCATAATCTGAGTTCTACCAGAACAGTAGGACAAAGTAGTTGAACCATTAATGAGAGTCAGCCCTTGAAGCAGAGAAACTACAAGCAGCCCTGGAGGATACACATTCAGGAGGTAGGAAGAAGTTAAGAAAAATAATACGCAATTGAAAAATGCTGCTGTATTAAATCCATTATTTATAGTTAGAAATAAACACATCAAGACCAAGTGCTGTCCTGACAAAAAGCATGTTGCAGCTCTTCACGTGCCATCTAAAACATGATTGTTTTAGAAAACAAACAGATATTTAAAAACACCAGGCACTATTAGGAAATGGCAGTGACAGAAAATTCTGCTAGCTATGCCTGGTTCCCTCTGCTCTGTACTTTGATAATTATCATAAGTGGCACCTGCAGACTTGAAAGACCAAGTTTGACATGATACTTAAAAAGCAGCGGACATACAAGATAGGACAGGTCTCCCTGAAAAGTTCTGGGCTTGGTAGCAACGCAGATCAGTCAAATTCAACGGTAATACCAGTTCAAGCCAGTCAGGCTGTGAATGTAAAGCAGGTAAGATTTAAAGTCAGTACAGCCAGACAGCTTCTGAGGAATTCAGAAGAGCCTCAGTTCTTGGCCTTTGAAAAGCAAAAGCTATTTCTCTGTCCATTTCATCCAGCAGAAGTTATTAAAACAAAGCAACTTGTTGGGCGTACTCCCTTTTGTAATTGTAATCAGCTATAGAGAAAATAAAAAAGGCTAACACTTCAACGGCATCCTTCCTGTAAGGAAGATGCTTAGTATTTTGCCCAACAAAGATAGCATCTGTTGGAAAGCACAGCGTGTGTACATTTTTATCTTTCCAATGCCAAATAATCATAATACTGTTCTTTCAGACTTGCATTATTTCTCTTCTTGTAGCCGATTCTAGTCTACAATCTATAAGCTTTCAGCTGGTTTACCAAATTTCTGCCATCTTGCTTGAATATCCTCCATTTACAGCATGCATCCTCCTTTTACAGCTTTTTATTTAAATAAACATCTCCACTGTTAAAAAATAGTTTGGCTGAAGTGCATTTCTCATTTCCTGAAGCTCCAATTATATTTTGCCTTCAATAATTCTTGACGTGAAACCATGGTTTGTTTATAATATCTAAATACTAAAAATAAGCAAAGTCTTTCTGATGCTATTGAACATTTCCCATCTCAAGTTTAATACACAGACTCCTAAATTTAGCACAAGGCTAGTATACAGGACCACTATAATCAAAACATCTTCATTCTGTCTTTTATTAAACATAATCATACTGAAAAGGAGCAATATTAAGTGACCCTCATCTTCTAATAAATTCCAAAAGCCTATTCAGCTATTTTTATAGCTGAAATAATTCAACTGTATTAGGATTTACGTATTGAGATTTATTTTAATGTTGAGGCAGAGAGATGAAAACATGAGAAATCATTCCATTAAAGCAATTTCCTACAATGTAATTCAGTTCCATAAAAAAGACTCTGTGATTATAGCTTTGAAGCTTGAAACATGTATTTATTTGTAAGACACACACAGTACAGTTCAGAAACATGTAAAGGCAGCGTGTTACCTTTGACAATAATAATGGACTGCAGTAAAGCGCTTGTTACACCGCACTAAACTTTACTACAAATAGGCCTGTGGAGACAACACAGAGAAAAAGGGCAGAACAGCAAGTTGCAAGGGTACAGGAAGATAGATTCATTAGTGTATCACAAAGGCGAACTGTAAGCTTTTTGCTTAATTAGGTGCTCATGAAAACTGGCCAGTGTACTGCTCTAGGAAACAAAGTCCACCTGGATGGAAAATTCTCCTAAGCGTTACGGAGAACATGTTTTAGTTTAAGAAAGTTTATTGGCTACAAGAAAATTGCCAATGATATGCAGTTTGTCTTTTCAACTTTTAATGCCTATTTTAGACAATTTCTTTTAGTTAGAGATGTGCTTTCCAACAGATGCTGTCTTTGTTGGGCAAAATAGTAAGCATCATCCTTAAAGGAAGGATGCATTGAAGTGTCCCTTCCAACCCTGACCATTCTGCAATTCTGTGTCAGCCTTTTTTATTTTCTCTATAGCTGATCACAATTCTTTATGTGTAGTATTTCTAATGTGCAACTGCCACCTCATGATCACATTTTAAAACATTGTGTTAATGAAGAGATGAATTTACAGGGAAGTTCAGAAAGCAAAGTAGAGGATAGTAAAAAAAGTAATTGTAGATGCCTGTTTTAACGTGGACAGACAAATTAGTATGTCTGCAGGAATCCCCTTTTGCTTGGGAAAACTGTTCCAATACCTCACCATGAAATAAACAGAGCTATAGCACAGTGTAACACACCTGAGGTATCAGGAGAAATTAGGTTTAGCAAGAGACTAGTATAGAGCTGTCCGACTTGGTCTAATGGCTCAAATACTGTTCAGAGAATTAGGAAGGCTGGCTACCATTCCCAACTGATACTCAGACCAATGTCCTTCAGAAAGCTAAGGCAAAGGTGAAAAATCCTTAGGAACAATTTAAGAAGAAAGAACTTCAACATTTTTCCTAATAAAGAAAAGCAAAAAGATTTAGTTACAGTGCGTTAAGGAAAAAAGGGGACTAAAGTTATGTAGCCGATGTTAAATCTGACACTAAGAACACTGTGGTCTGGCACTTATCAACAAAACAGATGGCTCTGAGTAATTTCTCTCAGAGGTATAGAACAAGACATTGCTTAACAAAAGGTACTGAGAAAGTTAAATACAATTAAATATTCCTGAATTTGGGCCAAAGCATCTCAAAAGTGTTTTCCTATTTTGACACTGATAGCAAGTTGTTTTCTGCTATAAATCAATAATTTCAATCTTGATGCAA
This sequence comes from Anarhynchus alexandrinus, assembly GCA_008711295.1. Lineage (NCBI taxonomy): Eukaryota > Metazoa > Chordata > Aves > Charadriiformes > Charadriidae > Anarhynchus > Anarhynchus alexandrinus. The sequence goes on from VUYV01000004.1 coordinate 6,369,398, forward strand.
TTTTTTATAGCAAGCAAACTGCTGTAAGTTTTACTTTTAAATATTGATCATGGCAGAAAGTGGACTTGGCAAGCAACTACAGTTTACATCCAAAGAATTTTCCCAAGAGGCATCAAATTGATGAATCTGTCTTTTGCTAACTAGCAACACAAAGAAAGTCAGACCAAATAAATGGATATATTAATTCAGCACCAGTCACATCATAAACAAAACCCCTTTTTAGGCAGATTCCAGGTGCAGAAAGGAATGCACTCTATGGACAAGTGAAGTTTCGGTTCTCATTTCCTTTCTTTCTATAGAATGGCATCTGCTTCTCAGTACAAAAAGGGAGAAAAACAAGTCAATGAAAGGCAGAATGATTTACTGAGCACACTGACTCTGATGTTTCTGGATGAATACCAATACGCGTACCCCACAAAGTAATATGGAACCTATACAGTATGTAAAAATACAGAAACCAATAGAACTCTACATCTTCTTACTGCCTTGAAGCGTTATCTTTCTATTACATACAGAATGTACACAAAGATACTGATGTTGGGTATGAAATTTTAAAATTAAGGGCTGTGATGAGACAGAAAATTATTACAGGAAGTTTAATGTTTGGGAAACTCACTGTATGACATCACACATCCAGTAAAACTTACCTAGAAGCATGGATGCTTATTATGTCTTCAGCTTTTGACTAAAGATTTCATACAAATGACTATTAGTTACTACCTAATTTGATTTGATTCCCAGCATTTTCTGAAATTGTAAGTACTTAATTATAGAACAAACAGCAACTGAAGATCTTTAAGTACACCTTGTCCCAAAAGCAAACTGATAGGCATAAGTAACTGTGAGGATATTAGATATTAGGAAGAAATTCTTTACTGTGAGGGTGGTGAGGCACTGGCCCAGGTTGCCCAGAGAAGCTGTAGATGCCCCCTCCCTGGAGGTGTTCAAGGCCAGGTTGGACAGGGTTTGGAGCAACCTGGTCTAGTGGGAGGCGTTCCTGCACACAGCAGGGTGTTAGAACTACATGATCTTTAAGGTCCCTTCCAACCCAAACCATTCCATGATTCTATGATAGTTTGACTTCATCTAGCCATATTTTAAAAAGCAACTGCAGCTATTTGTAAGCTAGCCAGTTCTGTCAAAAACTCAGTGGAAGAACGAGCAGTGGTTGCCATGATGTAACATGGAGCAGAGCAGTGAATTACACTCTGAAAAAGAAGGTACTGTCCTTGGGAGGAAACAGGACAAAGTGGCAATTCAAAGTTAACCAGAAGCTACATAAGCAGTTAAAGTTCAGTATTAGTACCTTTTGGACTCATAGTGTACCGTTCTCTTGACTTACAAGACTGGACCAGCACATATTAACAGAGGAGAAATTAATACAGTGGTTAATAACTGCAACACTTTTGCTCTACTGTCTGCCCATTACTTTCCAGGCTAAATTCAAACTGTTGGTTTCAAACTGAAAGCCCTACCCTACTGAAAGAAGGGTACAGCTACAGCTGTGATGCTCCAAACACGATTCCCCTTAGTTTAAATGATAAAGTAGAAGGAAGGACTTTCAAACTCTGTATTACAATATTTAAGGGATTTATCCTACAGCACATGATAGATCACCAGCAAAAAGTCCATGATTACGAAGTTCAAGTCTTCTGACATAGTCTAAAGACAGTATGTTCTCAAAAGGTTGCAGTAACTCCTCCAATGGGGAAAGTCATGAAGTTAAACATTATAAAAGCATAATTGTACACATAATACTGACTTGAGTTTGTAATTCAAACATTGGCTACAAAAATAAATTGTATTAAAAAATTATAGAAACAAATCTGGTTTTACTAGAACCATCTTTACCTGTATGCATTTTTTGAAACTGGTCGGGGGTCAAATTTGAATAGAAGGATGCACATTGAAGAACTGATGTTTAAATCTTGCTTCTTCCACAACGGCTCAGTGCAAGGTCATTCTGTAATAGCCTACAAAGTAAATAAAGATTATCTATTACACCACAAATTATAAAAAGATAACCTTGGTTCTAAGCTGAAGCTTAAAGATTGTAATGTTGTCACTAATAGCTCACAATAAAAATAAATAAATAAAACAGGACTTCCAAAACAGATTTGTTTAAATGAATGGTTTACTACCAAAATTCTTATGGTACTTCTTTCAAAGTTATGCTTGGCTAATTCAGAATTTTAGAAAAGAAACAAGCATCAGGAAAATACTGACAAAGTCTAGAGATACATGAAAGAAAGACTATTATGTAATTTTCTGTTCATTACCAAAAAGTACCACTACTTTTTTTCCCCCATTTTAAGTAAGGCAAAATGCTTCTGTTAGCATAAAGGAGAAAATAAGACTCAAACTGTTGCAGAAGCTGGAAAAAGCCTGACCAAAGACACTCCCAAACCTGTAAATAAAGTATTCTTTAGGCGAACCGATTATGAAAGTCCAGGAGAAAGTATTATTGTTTACCATCAGGAAAAACATCAGGTACAGACAAAGATATACTGGACCAGAGTGTACATTTTGATGACTGGTTTCCAGCACTTGTGGTATGTTTAAAATTCCGGCCACGCTCAGATGGCATGACAGATGTGCTTTCTATTTCAAAACCACATAACAGCTTTCAAATATTTTGTGTTGCCCCAATTAAAATTTTTCTGGCGATAAAACTGCAGCCTGATTTTTACTTTTTGTGGCTGCTAAAACAAGTATCAGAATATTACCAGCCAACCACACATAACAACGTTTTATTGCTACTGAGAGCTTTTTTTCCATGCAAGAGTTTTCAAGGTAGGTGAAGAGGGGAGGGGGAGAGGCAGAATTCAATACCACAACTCTAATGCCATCTGAGCAACCCAGTGACTGAAGCAACTTCTGTACAAAAAGTAAGATTTTTAACTATACTTCCAGAAATGTAAAAAGTGTCCCTCTTGCTCTTACATTTCCACACCATTTACCTTAAGAGATACCTGGAAACAGATGATCTTGACTACATTTCGTATTACCAGAGCTACAAGTGCAGCATTTATACAGATTTTTTTAATTAATGGCTTGCCAGGAGCTGCTGGCTCCTGTTAAGTCACAGTTTAGCACTACTAGTTATCTAGCCTGCTGTTGCTGTCATGGCACAAGTAGTTCAGCCGTGCAATCTCATATTCTGCAAAGAGACTCTTCTGTTGCAGGAAATGAAAGAACTCCAAGAGAGGTGCAATGCTCCCGACACCTTACTGAGGCACAAGAAAATTAGTGAAAGGGAGCATGTGTGTGCATACCTCACAAAGTATTTCAAATTCTGTTCTGTGACAAAAGGAAAATAGAATTAAATCACACCATAGGCTTTCTTTGCCTCTAACAAGTCAAGCCCAAAATAACTAGTTTAGAAATTAATCATAAATTGAAAATGCAGACTTGAATTTTGGATAACTGATTTACTAGCCAGGTCTTTAAAAAGATCCACAGCCAGCTTTATTTAGAAAATCTAGTCAGTTTTAAGAAGGTGTTATTATTCTTCTCACACTCCTATTGTTGAATTTTCAATAGACTGCAATTATACTGGATTTGTACAACTAAACTACCAGTTCTGGAAGACTTGAACCTTCTACATACAGATCTTGTTAGCTTTTCACAAAACGCTGGATCTTGTACCCCAGCTGCTTTATGTCACTAAGCATAAATAACACTGACCTGTTCACGCTTTAAACTCCAACTCTTAAAAAGAAATGGAAGCAACACAAAATTATAGTCACAGTTCAAATCACAGAGCACAAATTTCTTAGAGCAACAGACAGCGTATGAACTAGAGCACAGTGCCATTTCCAGATAACATAACACAACTCTAGGTTATTTCTGAAACCTTTTATACTCATTTTTTTACTTGAAATTTCTGCTGCTGTCCAGATAACCTTGCAGCATCTATATGCCATACCCTACCTACCTACCATGTGCCTACCCTACCTCAGTTTCTTTATTCAGGATACCATTTCTTCTTCCAGAAGAGATTTAAATTGCAGATCTTCCTATTCATGATTTCTCCTCTGGAACATTACATCATTCTTTATTCTGCACCAGCTACCTTTCTTTTAACCTTATCTTGTCTCAGTCCAGAATCTTCTTGTCTTGCTTTATGTCCTTCTCTCACCTCCAGACCTACTGTGCCTCTAGATACTTGTTTTCTCATTGGAATTTTATTTTTCTGTTTGGTAATTTTTCTTTCCCCAGAAGAACACGGAAGATGGGTTTCTTCATGACTCAGGCTCTGCAGCATGCTTATTGTGCAGACAGAATATAGTCATGAAGATTATTCACTTCTATTCATTCTATAGCACCTTCCAAACAGGTCCCTACCAAACACTTGTCAATCCAACCAGCCCAGAGGATGAACTACACGTTGGCTCACTGTAGGAACTTGGGCTATCATCAAGTCTGGCAGATTTTCCCCGTTAGAAGACTGGGCTCCCAAATAATCCTCTCAAGGTCACACAGTCCTGTGTAACATAAGCCTCCAGCAAGGTTGGGGCATATAACAGTTGCCCCTCTTTCCCAAATGATGCAAATCTCACAGCAGATACTGTTTATGTAACTCAGTGCACAGGCTACACAGAAACAAAACAGCAGATTTCCCCCCCCTCCTTCAAAAAGTGTATTTTTTTGCTGAAGTCATTACTGATGAAAGACTCAAATTAGGACAGATGAGACCTTTCAACCCCCGCTCCCAACATTACAGTTAGAACACTGCAATAAATGTCAAACTAAGAGCAAAGGTTTATTTTAGCTGACTGATTGCTGCTGTTGTGTTCCTCAGGCAATCTTCTCACAGACAGCTCCACGAGTAAATGGAAACAGCGCTCCGTCCTTGACAACAACTTGACTGAACATAAAATTGGGAGCAGGAGGAATGTCAATGAACAACTGTGCTGCACCAGGCTCAACGCTGCGTGAGACGTTCTCCTTCCCAGTCCAGGGCCTGTAGATGGGGAGCTCTGTAGAGAACTGCTCCCCCCTCTCCTCAGCCCCCAATATCCCAACCAGAGTTGCAGGCTGGGTTTATAAGCCACACTGTAAAGATGCAAATAAGCTGCTGCACCAAAAGGGAAAAGCAATGAGTTTTCTGTTAACAGACATATTTAACATCAGCCGTTAGGAAAGCTAAACCTGGTAATAGTATTTTGAAGAGGCACTCTTTCATGTTAGTCACATTTTTGAACATGTAAACTCTAACGTACATTATCAGATCTGCTACTGCTAGTTGCACTTCTACCAAAAAAAGCAAGTTTATCACATGCTAGTGATTTCAATTATGCAGATTTCAATTTTACAGTTCAAATCTTTGTTTTATCTTATCTTTTCCTTTTCTTCCCAAACTGCAGCCTAAAGGGGAAGAAAACTTTCTGTCTCTGAACCAGAAAGCCACTGGAGCCAAGCATTAGCCAGTGACTCACGTGGCACATTGATGATGGCAAAAGGATATGAATTAGTAATGGAAAAGCTCCTGCAAAAGAAGCAGCAGCACAAGACTGATCCTAAGTATGGCTCTGAGAATTCATGTTGCAAAATCTTCCTTGGAAGCCCACAAAAAAAATGGACAGATTATGTTTGTTAAAATAAAGGACAGATAATCTCAAAGAGCTTTAGTTTGTCTTTAAGAAGTGTACCAAAAAGCTATATAAAAAAATAAATCTAGATTGAGCAATTTCTTGCCTGTTTGTTAAGCAACTTGTTATAAAATTAAGGTAGTGACTTGCAATTCCGTTTAATAAGGAGTTCCATTATAATTACAATTTTGCATGTCCTTCGAAAGGTAAAGGGCTACAGCTTCTGCTATCAAAGCTATATTACTGGCTGCCCATCAGAATGAACTTATGTCCATAAAACACATTCAATAAAATGCATTAACAGAGTGGTTCATGGCGCAAGCAATACACTAGAATAATAGTGTACATTATTGTTCACTGGTCCCTACTTCACAAAAACAGACATATGATAGCTTCATTCTTTTCACCTTTTCCTCAGTGTAAGCATCAAGATTGACATTTATAAATATTAAGCCATGCCAGACTATTTCAGAAACAACACTCATAGCTCAGAAGAGATTCCCTTCAAATCTTCCGTTGAGAGGTACCCATTTACAGCATCAGCATGAATACAGTAGGTAGTCCTTAAACCTTTTTTTTTTTTTTTCTTTCCAAAGTGCAAAGAAACACACTTGGTGAAAGCAGGGATATAAAATACAATTTTAATGGGCAACTGTCACTGACTACTCTTGCTGACTATGGAGATATGGCTCCCAGTATTCATTAGGTGTCCTGTCAGATAATTAAATGGATTACTCAATAAAAAACTGTTGACAATCACGCATAAGACTACTATTTTAATAAAAAGATTTCAGGTTCCATTAGCGGATTTATTGAATTCCCTTCAAATAATCAATGCAGTACAGCTGTTTGTGCAAAGTTACTGGTCAACATAAAGCTTACACAAAAACTGCCAGTCAGAAAACAGCAGCAGAATGTTTGTAACACTTGCCACAATTATCTAGGGCAACAAATATTTTCAACACTTTGATGCCTTTCTAGAATCCATATTTGTTATTATTTGGTGCTACTGCTTTGACAGAAGTATCTTTCTGTCACCCCATCAACTCTGCTTGATGTTATTACAGTTACATTTGTGCTTTTAGTAACTCCAACTATCAAAACAGTAATATTTATCCTGGGCTCCACCTGCCAGCCTTGAAACAAGCATAAATGTTCATAGGTCCTATATAAACAGCCCAACCTTTTTTGTTATTCAGACAGAAGTGTTCAAGCCAGCTAAAACAGAGCTACCCCTTAAAATAGCAGTGATACTTCATTGGCAAAGGAGGCAACCAATGTATTTTGGTACCTTCTTTGATCAAAGCTGACATTGCATTTGCAACACCTGTTGTGTTTTTATACCCAGGGCTGGATGGGAGCCTTAGTGTGTTCTTATTGAAGAATTTTGAGTCAGACTCAAATTTGGATATTCTGAAATTTGAGACAATTAACAAACATTAAGAAGGGGAAAAAAACTGAGGAGTGGCTGTCATAGACATGATAAGTACACAATAATTTGATAAAAAAAATCTTCATACAAGTGTCATTCTTTCAAGCTCATAATCACATGAAAGGGGGTGCTGCAACTACAGGGATGAGACAAGCATAGTGCGCAGAGCTGCCATTCCAAAGCAGATATGCTGAACTCCTAGCCGCTTTCTCATTCAACCCGTCTTCCACAAATCGAGGAGAAGATGAAAAAGATTAGGTCAGCACTGGCCTCCATGCTTGCAAATTTATTCTACAGTAACAACAAAGATTGATCAAAAACTTTGATGACTTTCTAGCTCCATTTCAGCAGAAAATGTGTCTTCAGAATTACTCTTGGAGACACAGCAGGTGGTTTAGTTAAAAAAAAAAAAAAAAAAAGGAGTTTGCATAAAAAAGACTAAGCTGTGGCACAACACATGCCCATGCACAACACATTTCTTTTTTGAAGACAATACAAGCCAGAATATGCATACCATGCAACATGACAAGGACTGCAGAATGGCGGAAAAAAACTTACTGTAAGGTGGAGACAGTGAAGACTTAATGCTCTCTGGATAATAAGCTTTTATAAAGTCTAGTTTGATTATTCCTAGTCAATAAGACAACAGTTATCAAGGATAAAATGATAGCAACAATCTCCTTTTTCTGTAATATGTTTCTAGTTTGCTGACTAACTTATGCCTAATACATACAAACCAGCTTGACAAGAATTACAAACATCCTGTAATTAAGCGTTCTGCTCCAAATGGCACTGCTGATTTGGAAATGACATTAAAGTAACTAACGTTCTTATTCTGCGCTACTGTACTCTGTTAGACAGTACAGTGTGTTGTTTTGCTCGTTTTAACGATCTGTTAAAAGCCTGAATGGATACATGCCAGCATAAGGTAGCATTTAGAGGGACTATCAAGAGACCAAAACATGATAGATTGTGTATGTTCTTTTCATAGGGTTCTACCATCATCTGGTTGATTAGAAGCAATCAGTTCACAATTTGGCATAAAACCATTTTACCCTTAAGAACTCCCAGTAGCAGCCTTTGAAAAATGAAGCTATTTGTTATGTATTTTGTTTTCACAAATGAAGCATCATAAATAACATCTGTCAGTTACCACAGCGATCTCCATTGCTTCTCAACTGATTCAAAACTGTTGTTCAGGCGCAGCCTAAGAGACAGCTAAAGATCATTAGTCACTGGATTCTGATAGTTTTATGTACCACAGCAACAACTTGTGGTCAGTGGAATCTAAAACTATTTTACTGTTTGTTTTGAATTTGTCCAAAGGAAACCAAGAACTACACTCCTCAAAAGCCCATAAAAGAATAAAATTGGATGCATTTTCTTTCAGTAGTGGAATGAGATTTTCTTTTTATACTGAACTTTAAAATCATGGAAAATAAGAGAGACTTGATTCGTTTTTAAAAGTAATCTACTTTTTTCCCCAGAAAAGTGTATCACAGCTGCATTTTTAAAAGGATTTTACTGATTTGCTTTTGCACTTGCTTTGTGTAGTAATACTAATCATTAAAGATAAAGATGAGAGGGAATAGATGGATCCATAATCTCACGCCTTTCAGGTTGCTTTGTAGAAAGACAATTTGTAACTAACCTAAGGTTTGTAACCCCACCAAGGCGAAGAGTCAGTCTTCAGACAGACAGCAATGCAAAGCAGAACACTTATGAAACCACAGAAAACAGCATGCAATGTGCATGCAATTCCTAAGTTTAATAAGCTGATTTTACTTTTAGGTCCTCAATGTCTCTCTGGCATCTTACTAGATTAAGTCCACTGTACAGCTCTCAAGGGAAACAAAGGCCAGTAAACATCACCTTTCACAACATCAAGTTTTAAAAGCATTTGCAAGGGATGGAGTACGACAGCCTTTCCCCCAGTTTCTCAAGTGTGCTAGCTTCTCTTCTGCCACAGACCTGCAGACCCAGAGTATTTTGTTAGATGTCTTCTTTCAGGCAAAGACTGTTATTTTCAGCTTTCATGATTCTTAGGTTTTCTTCAGTGAGGAACCACCTAGGAATACTTTTTTAGGGCAAGAAAATCTATTTTCCATTTCTTACTCATAGAAAGTCAATGTTACAAGTAGTTGGAGGAAATACTTAGTGGAAGAATCATATATACTTGCTCTGTTCTTACGTCCTTCCCTCTAGACCCTCCCAGAGAAAGAATACCCATCCGTATGGACCTTGCACCTGACCCAGTATGGCTGGTCTTATATTCTCAAGCTTAACTTCCTGTGACAGAAGGGCTGCAATCATCACTTATGTAAGTGTGTTTTTATTCCCACTCTTCCCACCTCATCTACAGTAACTCTGAGCTTACTACCTCCCCTGAACAAAACTTGGAGGGACCACGGGGTGACAGACAACCTGCAGACTTGGGGGGAGGAAGGGACCAAGAAAAAACACGAACCCACAGCAGTTAAGTAGATGAAAGAAGTCCTGCAAGTATCCTTACTTAAGAAAAAACACATTCATTTCCTTCAGGATAGCAGATACAAAATGAACATTGCAACACAAGAAGAGCTTCAACCAAAGCCTATTGCTTTGAGTTCAAATAATCCTTCTAGGAGACAGAAGACAAAGACAACAGAGTTTTGTTAGTTCTGCTGTTAAAGTTACTTATTTAATTGTAATTTTAATGTGCTCTTTAAAAAAACACACCCATAAAAGTAATTTGACTGTTCGTTATTGGCCTTCAGCAGGTTCACCTGGAATTGCCCTCACAGGAGCAACACCAGTGTCCGCGCCTACGTACTTTACTGCAGGTAGATTATACGTCCAGCCCTCTCCACTTTCAAGATCATAGTTGCTGTGATGGTAAACATCCTATTTCTGAGTGTGGAACAAGTGTAAGTAGTTAACAAGAGAGGCCCATAATTGCACCGAAGCATTGCCAAACATACCAGAACAGTTACAGAGAAAAATACTAGCCCACCTTTTAGCCACTTCATTTAAAATATTAACTGAGTATTTTTAATGAAAATAGATCGCAAGTTGGCTTCAGTTAGACCTGAGACACTTGAATCTCTGCATAGCCAGGATCAATTCAGTCAAACTGCTGCTAAGAACTATGGGAAGCCTGAAAACAACTCAACTAAAAGTTATTGAATTTAACTGAAGAAAACTCAAGTTGCTGCTACATATTTTGACTTTTAAAAGCAGCACAATACACAGTGGAGAGCGAGCTAGTAATCAAATGTGTCTCAGAGCAGCCTGTGCTGTTGGCCGCATATAATCACAATACAAATCTCTCTCAAAAAAACCCCAACCAACCAACCAACCGTGTTTTCAATACCTACAAACTGAAATTTCAGTAGTTTTCAGTGTCTTTCCCTGACTATTTCTTGACAAACTGCCACCAAAGGGTCACCATATGTTAAAACGATTGCTTTATCAAACTGTTATATGTGACACAAATACCACCTGGCCACCACCGCAAGAATGAAAAAGAATGAAATGCCATCACATAACCAAAGAAAACAAGTGTCAGTTGACACTTTAAAATATTGCAGTAGTTCTGTTGGACTACCTTAAGACAAAAAGTTTATTGCGGAAAAAGCACTTTGGAGCAGCGTCTTCCTTCATGCCACGACGACCGGCCCTAAAAGGGGGGGACGGACGGAGGGGGACGGGGGGACGAGGNAAAAAAGGGGGGGGCGGGGGGGGCAGCGCCGCGGGCTCGGGCTCTCTACTCGTGGCAGCTGAGGCGACTCAAGGCCATTTCTGACCCCGGCCCCCATCTCTCCCACCCAAACGCTAAGCAGGAGGGGCGCCGGACTGAGGTGACTCGGCCATGACCGCGAAGGAGAAGGGGCGCGAGCCACAGAACCCCGCCGACCCCTCAGGGGAAGAGCCCGCGCGCTCCCCACTCACCCAGCGCGTACCGCCGACACCACCGCATCCCCACCGCACCACTTCCGGGAGCGCAGCCAGTTCAAAACAACGCCCGCCCCTATTGGTTCTGGGCGCCCCGCCCCCCGCGTTCTATTGGTGGAAGGCTCACCCGCCTCTTCTCCTCAAGCTGTGATTGGCTGGCTCGCACACAGGTGCCCGGTGGGCACCGCTCTCTCGCTTTCCCCACCCTGCCTCGGGCGTCGCGGGGCGCCATGAGCGGGGCCGCGGCCTCCTGCTCCCGGCCGGCCCCGAGGCCTGCAGCCGGGCGTGAGGAGGAGCTGGCCTGGGGTGTCTGGAGAGGAGGTGGTACTGGGTGCTGGAGGCACGTCACCTCCACCACAGGCCTGTATCCGTGTCCACCACAGTGGATTGGAGAAGTCCTCTCTGGTACTGTATAGCACATGGGCTGCTGCTTGGCCGCCTCAGCCCGTTTCCAGTATGTTTTGTTTCAAGATATGACATAATAACATCAAAGGCCTGATCTGAGCTTCGAAGGGCTCATACCTCTGAGGGCTCATACACCCAGCACTGGGTTGTTGACAATCTTAGTGAGTTTGGTTGTAGATAAGGTCACTGTGTGGGACGCGTGTAAATGTGACGACCTTCAGGAGAGGCTCCACTTCCAGAAAGGCCTCAAAGTCGTTGAGCACTGAGTTTACAATGGTATGAATTCAGGCCAGGACAGCTTTCCTGAGGATTGAGGAAAACAGTGACAAAGTCAAATTTGCTTTCAGTTATTAAGCACAGCATGTTCAGAGCTGATAATTAAACATTTAGCAATTTTACTTAGATCTGCAGACTTAGGCTGGGATTGGATCTGTGCCACCTCTTTGTCCTTTCATACTGACATATGAACTTACTCGTGGGTTTTCAAACAAGATGTCAACCTTTATTTCTGACTTTTTTTCACAGGTGGCAATAGAGGATTTCAGTGGAGCCTGTAAATTAAAAATGTTTTATGGTGAAGCCTCTAAGGGAAGACAGAAAAGCCTTGACTGCTCTTCTAGGTTCTAACACTGATAAACACAGTACACACAAGATATGGAACACTAACAAAAAGAACTTCCAGGGGTATATGAGAGTGTAACGTGGCTTGCAAGGCAAAACCCTTCATCCTGGATGCAGAAAACCTGAAGTCAATTGTTAGCTTTACCACTGGTCTGGCATATGACATTGAGCAAGTTCATCTCAATACTTTCTTTCTCCATTGTCAATAACAGAATGATATCATTGACCTTCGCAAGGTCTTTTGAGATCTACTGATGAAAATTGGTGGGTGAGTATATTATTATTGCTATTTGTACTATTGCTTTTGAAACATAATAATATATATGTAGTTATTACATATATCAACCTTGACACACACAAAGCTAAAATATATTTATGTTTTCAGGTACAGAGCTGTTATTTAAAACAGTTATCTGATGCATAAGTAGACAAATTATAAGACTCTACTATCTCCATTATGTTAAAATTGGTAAAATGCATGCACATTAAATGTAATGTATTGTTCTTTGCTGTCAGTCTATATAGACTCATCACTGTGACCAAAGATTATTTAGCTTCTGTGCTTGTTACCCATTAAAAGTCTTCAGATGATAGGTCTGCATAACCTTCAGTAGGAGTTATGTCCATATCAATCAACCTATATCAATCCCAATACCAACAAAAACTATACAGGGATTATACTCAGGCAATTCTATCAGTAGAAGCTGTGCACTCCCACCAGGGGACAGCAAATGTGGGACACTGCGAATGCTACGGCTTCAGGAGGAAGGGAAGGGCTCAGGGCTCCCGTGCCGGGCAAGAAGTTCTCAGGATGGCAGCCATCATAGAATCACAGGATGGTTTGGGTTGGAAGGGACTTTGAAGATCATCGAGTTCCAACCCCCCTGCCATGGGCAGGGACACCTCCCACCAGACCAGGTTGCTCAAAGCCCTGTACAGCCTGGCCTTGAACACCTCCAGGGATGGGGCAGCCACAGCTTCTCGGGGCAACCTGGGCCAGTGCCTCACCACCCTCAGAGTGAAAAATTTATTCCTGATATATAATCTAAACCTGCCCTCTTCGAGTTTGAAGCCATTCCCCCTTGTCCTGTCACTACATGCCATTGTAAAAAGTCCCTCCCCAACAGACAATTATTCTATCATAGAAGAGAGAGAACTCCTCAGTAAACTTTCTAATTTATATTGAATGTGATGTTCACGGTATGAAATAATCCTGCTGGCCAGCTTGGGTCAAGTGCGCGGTCCCGCTCCTCCCCATCCCCGCACCTGGAGAGCTCGACAACACGGAGACCTCGAAACCCGCACACCATAGCTGGCCAAAACGGGAACATTTTCACAAATTCAGACACTGGAGTCTTCTAAAAATGCAGTTTTCCCCAGCGTTAGAAGAGACCTTACCGAAAATTACTGAAAGAGAAATTAACCCTCTGCCGCCCACGCCACGACAGCCCGTGAGGGGACAGAACGCTCCCTGCTGCCCCTGTCGCGCTGCCGCGTCCCACCCCGCCGCCAGCCCCGCCCCGCTCAGACGGACAGTCCCGCCGGCCAATGCGGCGCCGAGCGGCCAGCCAGTCAGCGGATCGGGGGGAGGCGGAAACACACCAATGAGGCTTTGGTTGCTAGGCGCGATGGCAGAGGAACTAACCAATAGGAAAATTCGCGGCGCAGTAGCCGCGCGCCGGTTTGTGTGGCGGCCGCAGGCGGGCAGCGTGAGGCAGGGGTCGGCGGCGGGAGCGGGCCGCGGCTGCGGTACCTTCCCGGGCCCGCCGGGCGCCGTGGTGATGGGGCGGGCGCCTCTTCCCTTCCGCTCGTACCCCCCCCTCCCCGCCCCAGGTGTGAATGTTGAGGAATAATAACGCCCCACTTAAAAAAAAAAAAAAAAA